>JADRCD010121321.1:0-14859 GCA_019843815.1 Montemys delectorum
ATGACTACGTGGGTAATGGAGCTTGTTGCCAAGTCTCACAACCTTTGGATCCTCGGTCCCACATGGTAGAAATTGGCCTCTGTAAGTTGTCCTCTAACTTCCACACAGTCACTGTGGCATGTGCAAATAACACACACACACACACACACACACACACACACACACACACACACACACCACATACATTTAACTGTTAGGTCTCACGTAGTGCATATGTCCAGAAATGATAGTCTTGCTCAGCTCAACTGGACTATAGAAGGATTTCTGATGGTTAGATACAAACCAGCGTTCCCCTGGGAACTTGTAAAATGGGCTCCTCTCTTTCATTCATTTACATCTGACAGAAGGGACATAAGACTCTCCATTGGCATGTACCTGTGGTTGCATATCAAAGCTCATGCTGGCCTCCAGGCTCCTTCAACCCCTACTCATGTGTACATATATATGTATATATACATACATATGCACACATAAGGATCAGGATGCTAATGTAGGCTTTGATATACATATATAATATACATGTGCATGCATGTGCATATGTATGTATACATATATGTACACATATGTGTGTAAACATACATATATATTTACAAGGGCCAGAATATTAGTGTGGACTTTGATATACATATATATGTGTACATGTACATATATATGTGTGTGTGTGTACATGTACATATGTGTGTATGTGTGTGCATGTGAATGTATGTATGTATATATGTATGTATATCAAAACCCACACTAATATCCTGGTCCTTTTCAGAATACAAGCTTCCCTCCTCTGAGGTATCTGTTCTCTATATATTGCCAAGTTTTTCCCCTGTTTCCACTGTTACCCCTTGAAGATAGCAGTGGCCATAACCAGTTTGCTTCTTTTTCTCTCTGCTTTGGACTCTTCCAGATGTTCGTGGTTGTTATCTCTCTCCTATCCATAGTAAAAAAAACCTTCCCCCCTTGTGGTGGTTTGAACATGCCTGGCCAATGGTCAGGGGCACTATTAGGAGGTGTGGCCTTTGTTGGAGGAAATGCTTCACTGTGGGGGCGGGCTTTGAGGTCCTATGCTTAAGTTCTGCCCAGTGCAGAAGCCAGTCCTTCTGCTTCCAGTCAAGATGTAGAACTCTTGGCTCCTCCAGCATCATGTCAGCCTGCCCGCTGCTACCATGATCGTAACAGACTGAACCTCTGACACTGTAAGGCAGCCCCAATGAAATGCTGTCCTTTATAAGTGGCCTCCATCATGGCATCTGTTCACAGCAGTGGAACCCTAAGACAGCTCTAACTATGGGGGCCCCATTTTGGTATATTCTTTACTGTGCCCTCACATAGAGTAAATTAAATGTTTTTCACAAAATCTGCAACCTGGAATTCCATTGTGGGAATCTCAGTTTTGCTCTTCACTTGCTAGATGATCTTGGACAGAGTTATGGCTTTGTGTGGTTTAAACGTACGCCCAAGAGTACGTTTAAACCATGCGCTGAAAGCTTGATACCTGATGTAAAAGTACTAGAAAGTTCTAAGACCCATCTGAGGTTGGGTCTAACAGGAGGTGGTTGGATCAGAACTTCCACAGTGAAGAGACTAAGGCTACTTTTGAGGAGTAGGTTGGAGGTAGCTAACTCCTGCCCATGCAAACTGCTATGAAGAACAAGTGTGGCCTCTCCGGCATCTGTCGCTTCCTGTCTTATCAGGTGACCTCTGTCTTTGCAGGTGCCCACTTTCCCTCCTGTTTCTCTGCTGCTACGAGGCAGCCAGGGGCCTTCACCTGATGCTAGCTAGCATCGGGCTGTTTGGACTTCATTGTGAAGCAAACAAAATGTTTTCACCATGTACTACCTGAGTCAGGTGCTGTGCTGCAGTAGATCGTGTAGTATATGGTCATGATTATATTATCTTGAAAAGTAATATGTGGGCTGGAGAGACGGCTCAGTGGTTAAGAGCGATGACTGCTCATCCAAAGGTCATGAGTTCAAACCCCGGCAACCACATGGTGGCACACAACCATCCATAATGAGATCTGACGCCCTCTTCTGGGGTGTCTGAGGACAGCAGGGCTGGGGCGAGAAGAAAAAGTGTCTGAAGACAGCTATAGTGTACGTACATATAATAAATAAATCTTATAAAAAAAGAAAGAAAGAAAAGTAATGTGTATAATATGTGTTAATATGTATAAAATGTCTATATTAATACCTGGTTATTATTCTTGAATAATTATCAAGCATAGTAAGTAATCACCATTTGCAACCATTAAAATGTTTGCTATTGTTTTATTGTCTGACTGGCATATACCCTTTACTGTTTTTCTTCTAACTAGATATCCCAGGTCCTTAGCCTCTGTGAGGTATTTTTTTCTTTGTCTGAGGAGAAACTTTGAGCTGACTTCTCATGCCGGGGTGAAGCTCTTCTTATGGTACCCCTGCTTTAAGGATTTGAAGACAAGTTCAGCTCTCAAGGGGTTACATTCCCGAGGAGAAGGTAAAAGCTGGTCAGCTTTCCACTCCAAAGACTGCAAAGAGCTCCCTTCATCCAAGCCAGGCCGGAGGCTCTCCGGTGCTCCTGGAACCCAGAGAGTGACAGTCTCTGGGAAACTGAAACTTGTTTCACCAGCCAATTTCAGAACAAATGTTACAAGCAGAACTGTGAACAGTTGGTGGCTGCTGGGGGCTAGGGAAACTACTTTCCTTAGGGGACGGCCGCAGGAAGGTTCCCCATAACCCTCCGAGTACCTGCGCATCCATGCACATATGCACAGCGCTAACTGGACTCAGTGGCTATCTTCCTAAAAGAAGAAAATATGATGTTAGAAGGGAGACACGCTGTGGGCTGAGGGAGAGCTGGGAGGAGGAACTGAGGGTAGATATAATCAAGATACAGTGTACATATTTATAAATATGTTCAAGGGATAAAGTCATAATTAATTTTAAAAGCTAAAGCACCAGTTAATCAGGATAATCACAAAATCCTTCTTCCAGCCCCCCAAAATCTACTAAGAGACAAGAAATAAATATAAAACAAAAAGTATAAACAGACTAAAACCTACCAGCATGGTTTAAGAAGCCAATTGTAACATTTGAAAGCTATATCTATGACAAGTTTTTGTGTGTTTGTTTCCTGGAATATGTTACATTCAGGTACCTATTTTCTCTGTTCTAAGAATAGACCTACAGACTAGATGAGAAAGGCCAGGTGTAGTGGCACACACCTGTAATCCCAATGCTTCGGAGGAGAGCCCAGGAAGACCACCAGCCTGAGATGGGTCCCTATGAAGGAAAGAAAAGAAGAAAAAGGAAAGGCAGGTAAACGCATTGAAAAAAGGGTTTCACCTGGGCTCAGCTTAACTCCACGCAGAGTGCTCTTCTGTCTGATGGCATTGCCTTCCATAGACTGCAGTTAATTATACCAGGACTCTCTTTACATTTTAATATAGGAAGATGTGGGTGGCACTCACGTCTTAAGATTTAGAAATTGATCTAGACACACTGAAAATGCATTTGTAAACTCACACTGGGTTAGTTATGTACATCCTAGTGTTTGGGTTTTGGATTTGGGGTTTCTTTCCTGAGCCAATGGCTTTCTAACTATACAACTGAAGTCTAGAGGCTATTTTGGTCAGCCAGAAGACAACACAAACCAGACGTTTATTTATTTGCTTCATACTTTGTGTTTTTTTAAATAAATGCAAAGAATTATGAGGTCATCTAAAATATTTACTCTGACTCTTAAGTCCCAATTAAAACATCAGAATGAAAGAATGTTCTTACAAGGTATGGCAGAGGCTCAGGTGGCCGGGAAGGCAGAAGGCTCGGTGCAACCCCAGAGAGGCCAGCCTGACCTGGGAAAGCATCCTCGGGGCTGTAAAATCCAACAGTTAATGAGCAAATCTACAGAAACAGCAGAGAGCAGGCAGACAGGAAGGAAGGTCAGGAGCAAACAGGCCAGGGCTGAGAATAAACCCAGGGATTAATTATAAATGAATTAAGCCTACCATCTCAAATTAAATAGGCAATTTCAGTATGACATTTACAAGTATTTTTGCTAGTTACCATTGTGTGTGTGTGTGTGTATGTGTGTGTGTGTGCCCGCATGCATGCTCTCAGAGATGATTCTATTTGTGTTTTCTTAAAATTTGTTAAGAAATCCCCATTTCTGGGGCCAGAAAGATGAGTCAGCAGGTAAAAGCGCTTCTCTAGGAAGCCGGGCATCCTCAGTTCAATCCTCAGAATGCACATAAAGGTGAAAGAGAAAAATGACTCCACACGGTTGTCCTCGGACCTCCATACTCACTCTGTGGCATGCATGCATGTACACACGCACATGCACACACTCACACACAGCGTGCATACCCAGACACAGGCACACTAAAGCTAAATAAGCACACAACTAAAAAAAAAAATTAAAGAAGAAATTCTTTCTTGCTTAAATGTTTATTAACAATTCATGTAGCTGCTGGAGATGTAGTTCACTTGGTAAAGCTCTTGCCTTGCGTGTATGAAGCTCTGAGTGTGATCCCAACATCACTTAAATTGGATATGCTGGCTCATGCCTCTGATGTCAGCACTCAAAAGGTGAAGGCAGGAGGTTCAGAAGTTCAAGGTCATCTTTGGAAAGGATGCATGGCTGCTCCCAGGTATGGTGGGGAAGGTTTCTGGTAGATATATGGGAGAGCACCAGAGGCAGGACATCTGGAAGAGTCCAGAGTGGGCATGATGAGACTGAGCTGGGCCATGTTGGGAGCAGGGAGGGGCCTGGAGAAAGAGGGACTAAGTCCAGCATCCAGGAGACCCAAAAGTACAAAGACAGTGGGTAGCCAAAATGGTTAGACTATATAGGGTGGAGCAGCCCAGCCCCTGGGCTGGAGAGTTCGGGGTAGGGGATGGAGTATGCCAGCCAGGAAGGCCCCTGTAACAAGTTGGGACTGAAGGATTTCATGGAGAACTTGGCAGCCAATGTCAGCTTTCCCAGGTTTGAAACCTAATGATCTTCCGCTACTCAGGGTTTATGGCCAGCCTAGGCTAGAACCCTGTGTTTTTAAAAAAGTCGAGTGAGATTTGCTATCTGTATCGTTGACTTTGCAAATCATGATCCTGGCAAGTTGTTCTCAAATCATGTTCTTCATCAGAGTCCCTAGGACTCTCAGGCAGTCACGGGGGTGAGCTCGAAGACCACTGAAACTTTAGAAGCACAGGCCTAGAAAGCGGGTGCTTTCTTACATTGTTCGGATCAGGGCTTTCCCCACCTTCCGTCTTTGCTCCTACTTGGGAATCCATGAGCATCACCAGGTTAATATGGAGAAACAAAACAAAACAAACAAACAAGCAAGAACCCTGAGGTGGTGTCCTGACCCTCAAGTACTTACCTGGAAAAGCTAACAGGCTGCAGAGGCACAGACCTGAAAGTTAATTACTCTCACAAGGCAATCAATACAAACCCCAAGGTAAGGGCGCTGTACATCCGAAACCGTGGCAGAGCTCCAACTGCTAAGGC
The DNA here is from genome assembly GCA_019843815.1 of Montemys delectorum. Lineage (NCBI taxonomy): Eukaryota > Metazoa > Chordata > Mammalia > Rodentia > Muridae > Montemys > Montemys delectorum. The sequence continues at coordinate 5,479 of JADRCD010121321.1, forward strand.
TAGGGTTGTAGTCCCAGGGAAAACTTTGTGATGCAAATAAGTCTTGAGCAAGCCCTGAGGGACGGGCACAGATGATTACTTGGAGGTAGGTGGGTAGGGTGAGAGAAGGCAGCAGTCGAGGTTGCAGAGCAGTGATCCGATCAGGGTTTGCTGTAGTAAGATGCTAATTAAAATTGCCTTCGGTTCCCACAGGCACCATCTAGTTAAAGCCCAAATAGGTGGAATTTAAAAAGAGAGAGAGAGAGAGAGTCCATAAAATTTAGTACCAACTTAATTTTTATTCATTGTGAATCAATGCAGAAACCAGAATAGACCTAACACCTCGTTGTGGAGTGGAGTTTGGAATCACAACACATTCTTGGCTGGAATCAGGTAATAAAACCGAAGAGAAAGCACCAGGTCTTCGATCCCACTGGTGCTTGTAGTTCTGTTCTTGGCATCTACTTGCAGAACATCTCCAGGAACAAAAAGTCAGCAAAACCCAGTAGGTGCAGAAGAAATCAGGTCTACATCCTCTGCAGTATATATGCTCAGGACCATCTTTGGGCCTGGGGGACAGGAATCTGTTGCCACGGTGTAGAGAGCCTCTCTAGCTCCTCGTAACCCTTCTCACATGGGAAGAATCCACAGGATTAAGAGAGAGGCATGTTCATCAGAGTTTAGCGACCTCCCTCATGGATGGTAACGTAGCTGCTGGAAACACTAAAATTCCCTGTCCATCATTCCCTGTACCTTCTTCCAGTTCTGTTATCCCGACATGGACAGTCTGCACTATCTGGCCTGAAAAAATGCTTTGGGGAGGCTTTGAGGAAATGGTATGGACAGAGCTTAGACAAATAGGGGAAATTCAGAAGGGAGGGAGGGGGAAGGGAAGGAGGGAAGAAGAGAGGAAGAGAGGGAGGAAGGGAGGGAGAGAGGGAGGGAGGGAGGGAGGGAGGGAGGAAAGGACAGCATGGAGGAAATTAAAAGGAGATGTCTAGTGGGACTTGAATGTCTCTATTTGCCTAGACTGCAGAACGCTAGGGAAGAGCATCAAGAGCCTCAGCTTCTTAGGGTTACGGCAGCCCCCTGCCTTCATGGTTAGAATGAGAATGGCTCCCACAGGCTCGTGTATTTAAATGCTTGGTCCCCAGTTGGTGGGACTCTCTGGCAAGGATTAGAGGGTGTGACATAACTGGAGAAAGTGTGACACTGGGGGGAGGGCTTTGAGGTTTCAAAGGCACACACCATCCCACACTATCTCTCTCTGCCTCGTTCTTGTGGATGGAGATAGGATCTCTCAGCTACTACTCCAGCACTATGTCTGCCCACTTGCCACCATGTTGCCCACGATGGTAGCCATAGACTCTGGCCCTCTGGAACCATGAACCCCACATTAAATGCGTTTCTTTTATCAACTGCTTTGGTCACATTATTTTAGCAAAGGAATAGAAAAGTAAGATAACTCTTTCCCACCTACATACCCCACACTGTGCATTTCCGTGACAGAAGGGAGCATTTTACTCTATCCCAAGGGAGAGAAATAAGCCTGTGTCCATTCTGTGTGGTGGGGACAGTCGGGGAAATTCCTAGAAATGCCTGAGCCAGCCTTTCCTGCCTCTCCTGGACTCCACTTGCTTAAATCTATCTATCATCTTTTCTTCTCCTTTTAGAGATCAGAGATCAAAGCTTAAAGCTGTTTTTTTTCCACTCTGCTCTGGTCTGTCTGTAGATTCAGGAAAAAAAGGTAGAAGGCTGCCTTCGGCCATAGATCTAACCTTGCCTTTCGATGCAGAAGCAGTGGAGGCTCCCCAGGACATTCCAGCATCAGCTCAGGCATATGGTGCTGGACTGGACGGGTAACTATGGCAGAGCCAGGCTTAAGATGCACCACAGGGAGCCCGTGGGTAATAAGGCAAGTGAAAGTAAAAAGAAACAGGAAAGCAGTCTTCATTTAGGAGAGAAGGCAGCCAGAACAAGGGGTAAGACACCATGGACCACAAACCACAAAGAGCAACCTGGGCAGCAGCAGTTGAGGAAGCAGCTGAAAAGTGTGCAGAGCAGGCTGGACCTTGAACCAGGAGCCAGAAGTTAGGGGCTTGTTACTATAGTAGAATGTCATCTAGGCCTTGGAGCAAAGAGGCAAAAAACGCTCCAGGGAACCGAACAGCACCTCCAGTAGGGATTGGGAGTGAGACACTGGAACATAGAGGAAGGGCCCAGCATTTCGAAGACCAAGAACAGCCATAGGGTTTCAAGGCCACCTGGTGTGTCAAGACATGGTTAAATTGTGCTTATGACTCTGCTGAGAGCTGTTCCCTTTACGTATACCTTGAAACCTGAAGCTCCTCCCTGGTGAGTGGGGCTCTGTAGGGATCAGCTGGATGAATAGAAGCGTGCTTCTGAGCCACGGTGGTACCACTGTGCCCAGCTAGACACAAGCTCAAAGTCGAAAGCCTAATCTGATATTCCTAGTTCCTACGGGGGGGGGAGGGGGGGGGGGAAGGGATGCAGGCAGGTGCTGCCAGAGACCCTGTCCCCTTACAAATATTTTATTAGGGAATATTTTGTTTAAATTTTCCCATCTCTACCTTGGCTTAACTGAAAGGAGTACCTTGGGATAAAAACAAAACAAAAAAAAACTACACACTGGAATTCATAAAACTGTACATTTATGGAGTTGTGTGCCCAAAACTAGAGAGATGGACAGATATATAAGATCATGGAAAGCGGGAAAGCTGGAGGGCAGGATGGAATGCTTGGGCGGGTCTTTCAGGGGAAGATATTTTTAGAGAAAGAGGCTGCAGTAAAGGCACCTGCCAACAAGTCTGATGACCTGAGTTTGACCCCTGGGACCCACATGGTGGAAGAAGAGAACAGAATCCCACAGGTTGTACATGCAGGACATGGCACATGTGTTCATGCAAATACATCCAAATAAATAAAATAAGTCTAATTTTTTAAAAAGTTAAGAGGGATCTAAGGAGACAGCTCAGCTGTTAAAAGCACTGGCTGCCCTTCCGCAGAATTGGGGTTCAATTCCCAGCATCCACCTGATAAGTCACAACTCTAGCTCCAGGGAATCCAATGCCCTCTTCTGGCCTCCATAAGTACTACACATGTGGTGCACAGACATAAATGCAGGCAGATACATATGCAAAAAATAAAATATTTTAAAATTACTTTTAGAAGAAAAAGACATAGCAACAAGAAGAATTTTCAAATAGGAGAAAATTTAAAAAAGAGAGAGAGGGAGTGAAAAGAGGAAGGGGAGAGAAGGGAAGGAGGGAGGGAGAAAATAAAGAAAGGGGAAGAGGGAGTGAAAAGAAGAGGAAGGGGAAGAGAGGGAGGAAGGGAGAAAGAGAAGACAGGAGAGGGGGAAATAAATGGGCACATGGAAGAAAGAAAAGAAAAGAAAACATACATGTTCTGTAAGTAAAGCATCCTCATCTGAAACAAGGATGCTTCAGTTTTTCATTCAACCACGTTGTTCTGCTGCGTATTTGGTTTTAAAACCAGCAGGCAATGTCAGATGCTGTTTTACAGCCTCTGTCGCTTTGTCAAACTAGCCTGTGCCATCCAACTGTGGGCACCAGACAGCACACTGGTGGCCAGGCATTGTGGGTAGCAGATGTGCAGAATCTGCAGGCAGTGCTGTGAAGCTCATGCCTGGGCCCCAGCTCTCCCTTTGGAGCAGGAACCTGGACCAGAACCCTAGGAACACTGCCAGGGAGAGACGAGCAAACAGTGCCGGCAGGTTCTCTCTCTGCTGTTTTGAGAAACTCTAGGAATAGTCTTCCCTAGGTGGAAACACCACAAAACACTACAAAAAGTAGGCTCCAACTTGACCACAGGCCAGTTGATTGACTGCCAAGTCTCTGTCTCCCCATTTACAGACTGTCAATAATATTTATCAGGGTTTTTATGTGAGGTAAATGACATGATAGCGTGGCACACAGCCTGAATATGATCTTCCCTCAGCTAATCTCTTCCTCTTCTTCTCCTTCTTCTTCTCCTCCTCCTCTTCCTCCTCCTCCTCCTCCTCCTCCTCCTCCTCCTCCTTCTTTTTCTTCGGGGGGGGGGGGGCCTGTTGGGAGTGGGAAGGTGTTTTGTTTGATTTGGTTTGGGTTGGTTTGTGGTTTTTTGGGTGGTGGTGGTGTTCTGTCCTGGAATCTGCTCCGTAGACTATGCTGGCCTCGAATTCACAGAGATCTGCCTGCCTCTGCCTCTCAAATGCTGGGATTAAACACGTGTACCACCAGCATCCAGAAATATGGGTTTTTTTTAATATTGGGGAACACAGACAAGCCCAGATTCATGGATTTGAGGGTGTGTGAGGTGCATGGGCACACAGATGCATGGGTGCATGGATGCATGGGTGCTTGGGTGTGTGGGGTTCATGGGTGCACAGATGCATGGGTATATGGATACATGAGTGTGTGGTGTACAAGGGTGTACACACGCATGGATGCATGGGTGTGTGGGTGCATGAGTGCATGGATGCATGGGTGCTTGGGTGTGTGGGATGCATGGGCGCACAGATGCATGGGTGTATGGATGCATGGGTGCACAGATGCATGGGTGCACAGATACATGGGCGCACAGATACATGGGCGCACAGATGCATGGGTGCATGGATGCATGGGTGTATGGATACATGAGTGTGTGGTGTACAAGGGTGTACAGATGCATGGATGCATGGGTGTGTGGGTGCATGAGTGCATGGATGCATGGGTGCTTGGGTGTGTGGGGTGCATGGGTACAGGGATGCATGAATGGGGTGCATGGGTGCATGAATGCATGAACGGATACCAGAGAAGAGATAGTGATTCAGGAAGCCCTTCAAATAAATTTTTGGTTTCTGATAAATTATAAAAAGGTACTTTTTAAGGTCCCCTCCCACTTCACAACAGTAGCAAAGCTACTTGGGAATCACAGAGGCAACTCTTTTTCCACTTCCCCTCCCCCAGCCCAAAAACCCCCAGCAATACTACTCTGAACACTGTCTTCCCATCAAGCTGGATAACGGGCATGTCAAGGGGCCCCAAGGGCCAGACTTCCTCCCAGTGGCCTATTTTCCTCCTGAAAGTTACTGCACAACATTGTGATGTGTCTGCATTGGAGGGGGACTGGACTGGGGCTCCAGAGGGAGAAGATCAGAAGGCTCAATAGCAGCACTGTGAGAGAGGAAAGGACAGCATGTCTGCCTCTCTCACAGGGTAGCATGGTCAAGCGAGGGGTCAAAGGTCAAGGTACCTAAGTTTCGCCCATCCTCACTAGAGCACTGTTTTCCAACAGGCACATCATAGGGACAGATCATCAGCATCCGCATCTCCATCATCAGCATCCTTGCCTTCATTACTCTCAACCAGAGCAAACCATCCCAGAAGACAAGCTGATCTTTTCCACAGGACATAGAGAGTCCTACCACCACAACCCCCACCCCCAATGGGCACTTTACTTTCCTGCAACTGTGGCCCTGGTCCAGTCTGCTTCAGGGAGGTCTCAGAGCCTCTCTTCCTCATCTGTACCAGGTCTACCCCCAACTAACAGCGCCTAGATCATAGGAGTTAAAAGTTATAAATCAAGCCAACAGACTGTTAAATAAATATACTCTGTCCCTATACCTCAACAAATACACTTTTATAAGCTTGGAAAGTTTAAACTTAGAATTCTTGGGCTCCTTGGAGTTCTGCACTGGAATGGAGGAGTCGCGGGGAAAGATGATTTCTAGCCTGCAGCCCATCCCTAACTATTTCCACATTGAGCTCCCTCACCCTAGAGAGACCACACACACACACACACACACACACACACACACACACACACACACACACGGAGGCAGACACCCAACTTGCATGCCCAAGCCCCCATTCACAGAGTCAGTCTCTGAACGCCTGCTGGAAAGAGGCTTATAAGGGCATAAGAAGCTGACTTAGGGCCACTTAGCAGGAAGCCCCAAGTCCTTAGGATACAGAAAGAAGGGACTCTAGCCCTAGATCATGTGGCTCTGGCAGACTCTGCCCTACGTCCCCACTCCCTCCACCTGGCTAAAAACCATTAGATTACATTCCTAAAGCTAGCCCCCAAGGTCTATTTCTTTATTTGGCCAGTTCCTCCTCCGGAGGCCGACTCCCAAGGTCCAGCTATCAAAATATTGAGGTCCAGCATTCAAGAGCCCCCTTTGACTCACCAAACTAACATGCCCAATTAAAATTCGAAAGCTCATCTTAACACAAGGTTTCCCCTTGTATCTTCATAAACTGCCATTTTCCTATATGCCACGTCTGTCTTCTCTCTATCCAGAGACACCTTTTGTCCTCTCAGGGACAAATGCCCCTTCCCCCTCTCCTTTGCCCCTTTTCCCCCCTCTCCTTTGTCCCCTTACCCTCTTCCCTCTTCCTCTATCTCCTGTCTTTATCCTTTATCCCTCTGGTGCAAATAAATCTCCTATGCGCTGGGGACTTGGTCTCCTGTAACCCAGGCGGATAACCATCTCTTACACAAAGTGTGTGTGGAAAGGGAGCCATGGCTCTCCCTTGTGTTCTGTTCTTGTTGCTATGAGAAGGTTTTGGTTCGTGAGTTGAGGGTACAGCCCATGGTGGCAATGAAGGCTTGACGTCAGAAGCAGGAGATGTCAGTTGAACCCAGAGGGGAAGCACTAGCATTCTTGTTCCTCCTTCCCCTCTGGGTTCAACTTTCTCTTGTTGAGTCTATCTGGTTCCCTAGCCTATGGGATGGCGTTACCACAGGGAGTGGAATTTTCCTCCTCCTTTCAACCACTCTGGACACACCTCGGTGATTTCAAATCCAGTCATGCTGACAATGTAGATTAACCACCACTGACCTTAAGGGGGGGAGTATCTTCTTGAATCCAAGGATACCTTTCCTTTTGGATATAGTAATGGCAGAGAAGGGTGCAGCAAGCAGGCCCAGAGAAGGGTCCCCCTGCCCCTACTGCTCTGCCATCAGCATCAGCATCCTCATCAGCTTCTCTATGCCCAGTGCCATCCAAAGGATCAGAGACATCCCTCAGATCCCGTCCCTGCCTGGGCCTTGCTGTCACCTCAAGCTAAGACTTTGAACAACTCCAACCAGAGACTCTCAAGCCTAAAGGCCTTATGGGAAAGAGCTACATGGGACAGACAGAAGGAGACCTATGTGAAGCTGGGTAGAGCTGGGATTCCTCAGCCAGCTCCCATTATTTTAGCACAGGCACGCATGCACACACACTACCACCAACAACAACCACGGCACCAAAACACCAGATTTAATGGCTCGATTCTGCTACGCTTTTCACAGTGTTGTGGCTCTTAATAGGCTCCCCCGGTGGGCTGCTCAGGGCCCTCGCTGCATCAGAGCAGCCGCTGTGCTGAGCCAAGGTGCTCAAGAGATCCTTTGCAAACCACCCTGCCTGTGGCTCTCTCTCCGGGAGCCATCACAGCACGGCCTGGAACAGGCTTCCAAGGAAGCGTTGCAGTTTAGTGTGTTCCAGCAGCTTCACAGCTGCTGCCTGGATGAGAGAAAGCCGCAGAAGCCAGTGCCAAGCCACTCAGGAATCTCAGGAGCATCCCCCAGTCTTTACTGAGAGAAGCCAAGCCCCAACAACGTGAGCAGGGGCCCCCCTGCATGTCTGGCTTCACCTCCTGCCTGGCAGAGTGCTGGAGGTATCCCAGAGGAAGTCAGACATTTGTCCAGACCTCTTCTGATCTTGAGAGAGAGCTTCCAGCTAGAAAACTCAGGGAGCAAGACAGATCTTCAGAAGGGTGCGTCACCCACAATTGTTTGATCTTCAATAATGCCTCTATTTGCCCATCTGTAGAATGGAAATGAAAGTACTTCCTATACTTAGAGCCATGCCAGTTTTTAGAATACTAAATATTTAGTTAAGGGCCATGGGTTCTAGGCCAGAATCATCAGCATCACCTGGGACTTGTGAGAAATTTACACCTGGGCCTACCAAATCAGGAACTCTGGTTACAAGGCCCAATGATCTACTTCCACAAGTTTGCTACAGTGTATGCGTGAGTGCCCCTGATCAAGCAGCACAGCAGTGAGCTCCCCACCCTCCCACCCAGAACTGTCCAGGTTGTCTATAACCTGGCAGCTAAAGGATCAACAGCCGGCATAAGAAAGGCCTCCAGGCCTCTGCCAGGCAGCCTCCATTCCATGTGGTCAGTGCCCATGTCATACCTGTTTAAATGTTTTCACTATAAGCTTTATGTGGACAACATTCGGTGAGTCCAGCCCATAGGCACTGGCGTAAGTGAGGCAATGCTCTGATGTCATGTGAAGGGTTCTTGCTGTTCTTTGAACCCTCTGGGCTTACAGCTCTGAACTGAGCATGCTCTGTCTTCCTTCCTTTTGCTGCAGAAAACCAGGCCACTGTTAATTTGTAATCTTCAGCAGACCTTCACTGGCCCTGAAATAGTGTAGTGTAGTGTAGTGTAGTAAACAGTATAGTACTTGCTTCTCACCTACATATTCCTAAAGAAATCCAGGAGCCTTGACAGGCTAGTGCAGTGGTTCTCAGCCCATGGATCACAACCCATTTGGAGGAATCAAATCACCCTTTGACAGGGGTCACATAACACATATCCACATTACAATTCGTAACAGCAGCAAAATTATGGTTATGAAGTAACAACGAAGGTAATTTTACGGCTGGACATCACTTCAGCATGAGGAACTGCATTAAAGGACTGCAGCATTAGGAAGGTTGAGAGCCTCTGGGCTGGTATATTAGGGACTTGTCTCCTTGCGATAAAACACCTGACAAAGGAAGCTTAAGGAATGAACGGTTTTGGCCCTGTGAAGGTTCTATGCCCCAGTGTAGGGGAATGCCAGGGCCAGGAAGTGGGAGTGGCTGGGTGGGTGAGCAGGAGGAGGGTGGAAGACATAGGGGGTTTTCTGAGGAGAAACCAGGAAAGGGGATAGCATTTGAAATATAAATGAAGAAAATATCTAATTTAAAAAAAAAAAAAAAAAAGGAATGAAGGGTTTACTCTGGCTCACAGTTCCAAGGGATACAGTCCATCATGCAGAGAAGGCATGGTGGCAGGAGGCAACTGGTTACACTACACCCAGTCAGGAAGCAATGAATACTTGTGCTCTGTTTGTTTCTTTTTATTTAGTCTAAGGGTCTCACCGCCTCCAGTAGCTTAACCCAGACAATCACTCATAGATATGCCCAGAGAGTTGTTTCCATCCTGATTCTGGTCCCAAGGAATTGACAAGGGAGATTAGCTGCCATGGTTAGTATCCTTTTGTTTTGCTGTGCTGCGCTTGCACCATGGCTGGATGGCGTTGATAAACAGCCTTTTTAGAGCAGTTTGAGGTTCAGAGTAAAACTGAGCAGAAAGTGCAATGCGTGCTGTGGACTTTCAGCCTCCATATAAACAC
>JADRCD010121329.1:0-11313 GCA_019843815.1 Montemys delectorum
AGGAGGGGAAACTGGGAAAGGAGAAATTTACATGTAAATAAAGAAAATATCTAATTAAAAAAAAATCAAAGACTCTGGAAAAAAAAAAGAGAGAAAATACTAAGACCAAAAAAAAAAAAAAAAAAAAAGTACACAACTGGGCTGGAGAGATGGCTCAGTGGTTAAGAGTATTGACTGTTCTTTCAGAGGTCCTGAGTTCAAATCCCAGCAACCACATGGTGGCTCACAACCATCTATAATGGGATCTGATGCCCTCTTCTGGTGTGTCTGAAGACAGCTACAATATACATACTATATGTAAATATAATAAATAAATCTAAAAAAAAAGTACCTCCCCCTCTGTTTTTTCAAGACAGGGTTTCTCTGTATAGCCTTGGCTGTCCTGAAACTCACTCTGTAGACCAGGCTGGCCTTGAACTCAGAAATCTGCCTGCCTCTGCCTCCCAAGTGCTGGGATTAAAGGCGTGCGCCACCACTGCCCAGCTTATATTTTCAATTGCATGCAAAATTACACATATGGGTGGGTACTGCTCCCAGCCTACCGTATGATCCCAATCTCACAAACAAGAACCAACCAACTAGAAAAACAAAGTGTGTATTACTGCCTCATCTTCATCAGATAGATTCAAAGGAAATATTTGTATTACGAAATAATCATTGTATTTTAAAGTTCCATATCTACCTATGTCTATAACAAAGGGGTGACACTGTATTTTACTGGGGACTCAGCTCAGTGCTAGAATATTTGGACGGTATGTGCAAAGTTCAACTAACTCTGCAGAAAGGGTGTACTTTGTCTCCAGATGCTCTACTTTCCACTAAAACAGAACCAAACCATTTCTGTGCCCTTTACCTAGCCACCTTAGTGGTGACCTCAGTGTTTCTTCTGCAGGGAGCACTCCCTCAAGTGAGGACCTGACTTGCAGGTCATCCCTGTATGACAAGGGCTGTGTCTACAGAAGCCTGGCTGATTTTGAGGGCCTGCCTAAGCTTTAACAGAAATGTGAACTCTAGCCAGGCATGGCGGCCCGTGCAGTGATCCCTTGCAATGGACCAAACTTGAGCCCTCGGCTACAAAATGAGACCTTACTTCACAACAAACAACCGAGCCCAAAATGTGGAGTGTGTACTAGCAAGCAGTAGGGGACGGCAGCCCTGGATTAAGAAGGACCCTTAGGCTTTGCTCTCAGCATAATGGAGACTTGAGCAGACTGAAATACAGTTCTGGCTGAACTGATGCTTTTCAACAGGCAGATGGATCTCAGGCAACCTGCATGATCAACATACCTCTGGCCAAAGACAAACTCACCATTCCAACCAGAAAAAGGTCTGTTGCAGATGTAGAGCCTTCCTTCAAACTAATGACAATGCCAACTCTAGCCCGTTAACTGATAAAGCCATGCTGACAATAGACTAAAACACGGAAAGCTATGTATGCTCTGCGGAATGGATGAGCCTGGACAGACACTGCTACAAGTGTCTAAGGTTGTCTCCACCACAGAAAACAGGAACAAGTAAGCCCCTAGCTCTCAAATGTTAGGACTCTCACTCATCCTCTTACAAGATTTCCACTGGAGTCTTTACTGCACATGGAAAAAGCCACACTGAATTCTGGTTCAGTGCTGGATTCTGGTAATGACACCATCAGAGTGTGAACTCTGAGCTGGTTGGATGAACAAATGTTAAGGTGATAGCTGGCTGTTTCTTCATGCTTTAGGGAGGGTGTGCACACTACCATCCTTGCCTCTGCTGTGGGTCTACTGGTAAATCTCTACCTTCTGCAACATGCAGAAGCTCCTACCCAGATCCCCACCTCTGTGGTGTCGTCTGGGTTCAAATCTCTCTGATGAGGATTTGAGCCGCCTTGAATTATCCCCATTAACTTGATTACTTTTGAACAGACCTAACTCCATGTAAGATCGGAGATTAGGATTCCAGAACTTTACACTGTAATTACATTGTAAAACACTAAAGGTCAGGTCACATCTAAACTCTAGGCTTCTTGTATACACACACACACACACACACACACACACACACCAACTATATTGGCTTTAGAACTATCTGGCTTTAGAAATATTTATATATAATATATACTTATATATTTTAAAAGCCAGAAATATAATTTTCCTGTTTTTAGAATACATTTTCTCAAAGACCTCATAGATGCTTTTCTTGTATTCTGGCTGCCTGGCTCTTTTTTTTTTTTTTCCAAGACAATTTTTGGGGAGTAGGCTTCTGGGGATCAAATCCAGGACAAGCGTGGTAGGCAGGCACTCTACCCCAGCCTGACAACCCCTCCCCCATGTCTTTACCACCCACGCAACAGACTGTCTATACAGCTAGAGCTAAGTCACTCTCCTTACAAGCTGCCTTCTCACTTAGCACTATAACTCAACTTACTTTCCAACAAATTTCTTTCTGAGTATGGCCTCACTCCACTAATTTTAACAGTTGCCTGTTGACTTTAAAAGCTTCATTTTGTATTTATCCATACATACTGGTCATAGTACAATTTCCAAGATAGGATCTCTCCTTTTAAGCCCTGGGGCCTGAGATCAGGTCATCAAACTGGTGGCATTTGTCTTTACTTGGTGAGGTATCTTGTAGCACCAACTCCGTCTTTTGCTCGCTCATAGGGTCCTAAGGCTTCTTAGTATGTGGGAACTACCCAGCCAGTACTTGCCTGCAGCCTAACAAAGCTCTAGAGACAACAGCACAGGCACACTGAGTGCAGATGGTAGATGGAACAAAGCTCTGCAGGGCATTCACCCAGGCCAGGGAAGCACCTGCCTAAGGTTCACAGTAAGGATGGCAAAGAGGATTTCAAGAGGGCAGCTGAGCATCCATCTCTGCCATCAATCATGTCACATTACCTCTTGAAATAACAGAAGAGAAAGTTTTGTTTAGTTATATTTTATGAAAAGCAAACAAATACAGAACTCTGAAGTTTCATGTCAGGAACCACCACAGATTTTGCTTCTTATTCTATGTAAAGGTTACTTTACACACAGCGTTCAGAAATACATCTATTTGTAATTGTTTCAATTTTGTCAAATGCAAAGGACAAGCATGACTCATACAAATATATTTTAAATAAGCCTTAGAATCAGAATTTAATTGCTAAATGATTCATCTATTGAAAAAGCACTGCTTCACATTCCAAATAATTTTCTCAAACTAAAGAGTACAAGTGTATCAAATCTTTGCCAATATTTTTAAAAACCACATCCAGTTACAAATTAGTTTAAAACTTCTTGAAAATTAGAAATCAAATGACTTTCCCCCCCTTATGTAACTATTATTACTTCAACAACCTTTGAGGAAACATTACTCATCATCAATTTTGGAGAATAAAAACTACAAAATGAGATTGTTGCCAGAACAGACAATGAACTGTAAGTTAGAAAATGCACAGACATTTATTCAGGAGGTACAATTACTAAGAGTCCTTATATATCAATAATCATTCCACAATATAATCACATGTACTCTTGTAAGTCTATACCAAGTCATGCTGGCGCTTTCCAGGTAAGCCATAACCATATCTTCTATTAAATTCTATTCATTTTAACTGTAAACAAAGTACTTGAGCAAAATGCCTTAAACTTTTACAACAGGAAGATGATCTTAAAAAGCGAGACCCTAAAGAACAGAACCGCATCCATGGAGTAGTACAGGGAAGGTAAAGGAGCCATAGCTAACAGCCCAGACTCATTCCTCACAGTGCTTTCACATCGGCAATACTAAAGCATGCTTTTCAAATAATAACCTTTACAGTTTTCCTTTAAAGGTAAAGGGAACAGAAGGAGAAAACACTAAGATTTTACAATTGAATTACTGGTAGGCATTATTAAAAAAAAAAAAAATGAAAGGAAAGGAAAGGAAAGGAAAGGAGAAACAAAAGGAAGCCAACATAGTTTACAGAGAGTGTTCCAGGACAGCAGAGCTTAAAACCAACCAACCAAACAAACAAAAGTAGATTGTAATTATTTTGTTAATAAGGAATGCCAAATACCTCTTAAGTCCATAAAGAAGTACTAAGAAATAGAATCAGTTGTTAAGTGGCTTCAGATTAAATGTCTTTCCAAACAGAGTCCAGTAGCATCGGAAAGTCCATGAGCTAGTGCTCCTGAAGCCTGGTGTGTGTGCAGAACAAGCCTCTAAAGACAAGAGAGGGCAGACTGGGTACACGCATCATGTGCAATTTCAATTGTAAAGAATGATTCTGAACTAGCTGTATGGGAAGGGACCTAGGTGAGTTTTAAGATCTGCAGGGCATTCTAACATGCAGCTACGGTCAAGAATCACCAAGTCAACTCATTTTGAAATGTTTCAGAAAATAAGTGGAAAACTGGGGCTAAGGGAAATTTACATTTGTAAGTTACAAGTCAAACAGACACCCTTTATATATTTACTGCCTAGTTTTATTCACAAATCATCTATATATTAATTAAAATTCGTTCACTTGTTTAGTACACAAAAAGACTACTGTACACTTGCCACCGACTTTTCCTACGGTCAATATTTAAAATTCTGAGATAGAAGAATTGCAACAATGAGAGCCAGCTATCGCTCCTCATGCTCAACGGTACCAAGAACAGCTATGTATTTGGCTCCTTTAAGTTGTTTTTAAGAATTATAAATAGGTGTCAGCCCACACAAAGAACAGACTGTAAGTTACTGAAGAAGAAAACAAAGCTTTTTCTACATACTTAAGAAAAAACAAAAAGTAACTGGCTGAAATTCTGTAACAGCTGAAACATAGAACTAGGAAGCTGTAATCGTAACAGAACGCTGACACGTCCTCTGGAGCAACTGCAGCCATAGTAGCTACACTAAGACAAAGGTTCCTCAGGGTTTCCTATCCCTGGGATGCAGAAATACAAGCGTAACAACAACGGTACTGTTCTATATGCACCAAGACTTTTCTTTAATATAGAGTTCTAAAACAAATACCTCTAATAATTTTACAATTAAATTAAAATACATCATATTCTTCTATACTACTTTGGTCTCAACATTTTAAAAACACATGAGCTAATTTTGAAAATATACAATTCAGCATGATCCTATCAATGTCAAGCACATTTTGTAGTGGACTAAAGACATTCAACCATGCACAATCCAGTGTTCAATTCCTAAATGATAAATAACATGTTGATTGATTTTTACTCTGAAAGCCACTGAAAACTGCACTAATCATTAAGACTCCCAGTGCTCACACACATGCAGGAAAACACATACTTCCATTCTTCCTGAAGCAATGCTACAAAATGCCCACTTTTAAAAAATAAAGGTAATAATCGTAATTATGACAAATTCCTACATTTTCAACCCATCGGTTTCTTTTTAATATCATCACTTAAACCCTTTACAAATGTTTCTATAATCTGTAACTGAAAATTAATCACTTTGATTTCAGCTTTTAGTAGACCATAGTCACAATCATATATCAATAGCTGCCTTTTAGGAAAACGGTGACATCCAGTGGACAAATGGTAAAAAGCACTGTTCCAAATTCCCATCACTATTTGAATTATCAAGATATAAATCATTCTGAGCCCCACTCACTGTGAGACATATAAAACCGCCTGTCTCTGTATCTTAAATCCTTCCTGTTCTTCATATCTCAAGTTGGTACTAAAGCTAGGATAGTAAGAATGTATAGCTCTTCTGGCTCCAGAAGTTGAAGTTATTACCTTGTCTTACTTCCATTCTCCCCAGCACAGACTGACTCATCTCTAGGTATGAAAGAACCAAATTATGAGAAATATATTTAAATACAAATGAATAGCATAAAAAATTTGAAAAGCTGAAATCTGAGCTTGTTTGCATATATAATTTATGACATACTGTTAAATATAAATAAAGGATTTAATTGATAATGCTAATAATCAAATTACATCCTCTTGCCTCACTGCTTAAATATTATGAAATACATATTTTAGCAATGATTGCTTCAGTGTTTAAAAACTTACTTTTATAAATCAGTAAAAATGAATACATTATACATTGTTTAAATAAAAATACAAAGGTCCCATGATAGCTATGATTTACCACTGATTATAGATATGTTATGTTCCAAATACAAAATGCAGCAGAGGTGCCAATACTCATCACATGATAAACTGCCACAAGCAAGACTGCTATGTTTCATTTCTTGGAAAAATTAAGAGAAATTTCACAAAGAAATTACAGTAAGCAAAAGGAAATATTGGGAGAGCTGTTATTTGTAAATAAGTCACCAAATAAAGAAAACTTCTTTTTAAAAAAAGATTAAGAATGTAAAAGTACATTTTAATATTAAAAAAGCATTATTAAAAATCTATAACAACTTTGTGACAAAATCTGTTTGAAAAAGGCCTGTAAAAACAGCAGGACAGAACTGCCCTCACCAACTTTGACTTTTTCTCGTGAGAAAAAAAGTGTATGCTTCTCTATAACCATAAGTGATGCTAAAACAGGCATTTATAAAATGGCAAGAAGAGGTCACAGAAGTTTCTGGTGTTTTACAATCACTGGCATCGAGGCCATCAGTAGGTCACAAGGAAAACTTTCCTAGCTAAAAGCAAAAGGAACATAAAGATTTTAAATGATTAGGTCTGCTGTCTGCGTTTTGCTGATCTCATTTTCTCAAAGCGGGACTCCATTTCTTCCAAGACTTTTGGTGTGTATCGTACGACTAACTTAACCTTCCCTTGGGCTGCTTTCAGTAGCTCGACTGCTTTCTCATGGTGCTCTCCTTCAACGCTCTGAAAAAAGGCACACACAGAACAAACATTAACATTTAGGTTTACAAGTAATCTAACCTGTGAAAAGGTTTAATTCACAATGAAGTAAAAACTGTCAATGTTACCATCATTTCAGCACTACATAAATAACACTCTCCCTCTGCCACTTTAATCCCTGTGAAATCTTGTGAGACACATTTATGTACACTCTAAAAATAACAAACACAGAAATACCTATGCCTTACTATTGCACCAGGTCAGGAGTAAATCAAGTAATTGCCATTGTAAATAAGAAAAAAGACTTAAATACACAGGTTCACTGCACTACGCCTTAACCTTGGAGTGCCCTACAGCCACACTGAAAGTGCTTTAAAAAGCACTGGCTGGGGATGTGAGTCAATGTAAGAAGTTGCCTAGTACACACAGGATTCTGAGTTTGGTCCTCTGCTCAACAAAAGCTCCACTGTCATCACAAAAATCAAAGAAATCGCACGGCACCTTGCCTCGAAGTGCCACCTGGGTTTCTCTCAAGGGATTTTAAAAGTCACTCTCAAAAGTTTTCCCCCTTCCAGTGCACCCCTAAGTGGCTACAACACATTACTGCAAATAGCATACAGAAATACAATTTATCTTTACCACTCCATTAACGGAGAGTAGCTGATCGCCTCGTTTGAGGCCTCCATGTCTGTCAGCAATTCCACCTGGAATTATCCGTGATATATAGATTGGTGAGTTCTGTTCTTTGCCTCCCATGATATTGAATCCAAGGCCTTCTTCTGTTTTGGGAAGTTCAACAACTCGGGGATGAGAGTGTCCTTCACTGGCAGCAAATGCAGCAACAGTAGCCTGAAAGAAAAATGCATATATCAAAGAATATAACTTAGTTTTGAGGTGCTGGGTTTGAGTCCAGAGATTCAGATATGCTAAGGATGCGCATTGCTCTATATTCCTAGCCTACAAAAGCCTTTTTGAGGGACATAGTTTTTCATATGTGAGCCTCTACTACTTCTCTGGGATAAGTGAAACAGTTTGTAGGAGATAACCATTGAAAGTGATACTCAGATTATGGAGATAGAAGATAAGCTTCAGATCACTTTTAGCTTCTCTAGAACTCAGAAAGATGCGGCTGCACATGCACAGGGATGGCCAAGGCTTGCCAAGCACACAGATGTGTAGCTATTAAGAGAGGAAGCTCTCCCTGAGAATGCCAACAGTACTGAGCTTCAAAGCAAATACACTGGTTTCTTCAGGGGCAAGACAAAACTTACTTATATAAATGTGTTCTTATGTCAAGTAATTGTACCAAATAGTAAATAATGAAAATATCAAAAAGTGACTCAATAATGAGAAGGAAGGAGGCATATAACCCATAGGAATGCTTTTTGTTGCTTCAGTAAGTGTCTAGTTACAACTAAAAAGGAAAAGAAAAAGATGAAACATAGCTATGTCTAATTATATTCTAACATGGGTTTATATTCTGTTTTCTTTTGCTTTTAAAGGCCCCATTTTCATTATGGATGCTGGATGGAAAAACAAAAATGAGTAGAAGGGATGAAAAAGACCCAATACCAACTACTATCTCTGAAGTACTGAAAAAAGCTAAGGCTCACAAGCTTTGCAAACTCCAAGAACTACACAAGTCACAGATAACCAAATTTCCTTTTGGGGTGGGGTGAAAGCAAGCAAGCAGTTTTGTAGCACAGGCTAGATTTAAACTCTTCACCTTCATGCCTCAGCCTCATGTGCTGGGGTTGTGGGGATGTTGCCAAAACTTCAAAAAAAAAAAATGTTTTTCTTTTCCTTCTGGAGACAGGCTCTCATTTAGCCCAGGCTGGCACCAAACATGTTAAGGAGCCAAGAATAACCTTAAATGTCTGTCCCTGCTGCCTCTACTTCCCAAACGAAGGGATTATAGGCACATGGCATCATCACTCCCAGTTTTATGTGGTGCTGGTGCTGGACGGAACTCAAAGCCTTGTGCATGCTAGGCAAGCACTCTATAACTGAACTATCCCCACACACTGCCCCACACCCAAAGTTTCTATGGATTTAGAGACTTTGACAAAGGAAACCTATACGCTTAAGTAGTTGTATTTAATGAAGATTCTAGTAATTCCCTTCATGAACCAGTAGCTAGCAGTAATAGCCTGCTACTAAGTAGTAAATGATAACTCTTAAGCACATGTGGTACACATTTAACTCAATGTCTCAGGTTATTTAAGGAAAACTAAGTTGGTACAAGAAAGCACACAAACAGCTGGGCAGTGGTGGTGTATGCCTTTAATCCCAGCACTTGGAAGGCAGGTGGATTTCTGATTCGAGGGCAGCCTGGTCTACAGGGTGAGTTCTAGGACAGCCAGGACTATACAAAGAAACCCTGTCTCGAAAAAACCAAACCAAACCAAACCAAACCAAACAACAAAATAAAAACAAAAAAGGAAAAAAAAGAAGAGCAAAGCAAGCACAGAAAGATGTAATCTATGGCCCTGAGGAGGTAGCCTAGATCCAACACTGGCCATATGAGGAGGTAGCCTAGATCCAACACTGGCCATATGAGGAGGTAGCCTAGATCCAACACTGGCCATATGAGGAGGTAGTCTAGATCCAACACTGGCCATATGAGGAGGTAGTCTAGATCCAACACTGGCCATATGTGCAAGGGCAAAGTCAAGGGAAAATCCAGGAGTAATGGGAGGGCTTCAGGAAAAGTCCCTAGAATTACCATTCACTTATGATTGTGTGGTTCAAGGAAAGAAGTTTGATTCTGCAACAAGAAAGTCGCTCTATCGATTATGAAATTAATGTTATAACCACAAATCTGCATAGCGCACCGAATACAATGATATGAGGCATGGTATACACACTATTGTATTTTCAATGTATTATCTAAACAGTATCACAAAATATCTTACCTAAACCCAATAAACACTCCTATTTCTATTTTTAGTTCTAGTTTTTGGAATCCCACTTTTGATAACTGACAATCCCTTTACCTTTGCAGTTGCATTGGCTCTTACTTCAGGGCTGCTGCTGATGTCCACAGTCTCATAAACGTGTTCGTATACCTGCAAAACACAAGGTTTTCATCATACTTAAATTTTGGACTATAACCTCAGCAAAGTTAATACATGTTAGACAAGCACTAAGCTATAACTCCAGCTAAAACATTCCAAAGAAAAACAAATAAATGAGAGAGAGAGAAGGGAGAAAGAATACCAATCCTAACTAATATTTTCTTCCTTCCCTCATCTCTCTTCTTCTTTATTTCAAGCAGGTTGGTCTATAACTACCCAGCCTAAGCCCACAGCTGGCCTCTGTGTAACTTATGGAATTTCTCCTGCCTCACCTTCCTCAGTACTGGGATTGCTGATGTGCACTGTCATGTCTGGAGCTAGTTTATTCTCTACAATATTTCAGTATATTTCTGTAGCTAAGTAACTCAAAATTTGAGATAATATCCATTATGTTAACTCACCTCTCTCACAGCATTGCAGAACTCACTCTGAAGGACTCTTTGCAAAGCCTGAAGTTTCTGTGGTGGCACCTCTCCACTCCTCTGTAACTTTTCCAACAATTCAATTGCTCTGCAGATATCTACAGGGAAACAGAATGCACATGGTAATTCTTGCTAAAGATTCTCCTCATTCCTTTAGGGCTTTATAGCAGCTAAGATTATCCAAAGGGTAGTCAGCTATGGCCTCCAATATGAACAATCTACCCCTTCAGAGGCTGAGGCAGGATGATCACTACCTGTAAAGGCCATTTGGGGCTTCAATAGTGCCTCACAAACAAACAAACAAACAAAAACCCAAAATCCAACCAATCAACCAACCACCCAAACCAAAACAACAGAAACCAAACAAAAACTGAAATTCTTCAAAGATGAAGAATAAATGGTAGAAGGGGAAAAATCTTTAGATTAGATAAGAAACGCTAACAGTATTATCAAGAATTATTTAGTCAATAAAAATTTACCTAATCATTTCATTTGTAATCAAAGCAGCCAAAAAAAACCAAAAACCACAACAACAACAACAAATATCATGTGCTAGTGACATCACTGTTGGCTTCCTGAAGGCAAAGGTGGAAATGCAACTAGCTGAGAGGGTTGCTAACAGTGTTTTAATTCAGACATGTCCAGATAGAGTTTATAAAACAGAAAGGAAAAGGAAAAAAAAAATAACTTTATCAACCTAGTCTTAATGCTTGCGGATGACCTCAGATAAGTTTCCTGGCCTGTTTTATGGTCTTTCACTGTAAAACAGAAATAACAGTGCCTTTCTGATATGGGAAAAAGAAAAGGAAATAAAAAGCTTTCACAAGCACAGATGTTACTTCTCATTGGTATGGATTAATTTTAAGAAATATTAAAGCATTAGGGGCTAAAGAGATGCTTCAGTACTTACTGAATCCCAGCACCCACTTGGACATCTCATAATTAACTAAACCTCCAGTTCTAGGGATCTGACACCTCTTCTGCCCACTCCACCCCCCACCCTACCCCTGGAGCTCCCAACACATACAACTTAAAAAGAAAAAAGTATTAGAGAATTACACACACACACACACACACACACAC
>JADRCD010121332.1:0-10046 GCA_019843815.1 Montemys delectorum
AGCCTTAGATAGGATTTGAGAGACTTGGGAAGTAAATTCAGGACCATTGTCCGACTGGAGAGAGGCTGGGACACCAAACCGGGGGATGATCTCCTGGAGGAGGAGATCAGAGACTGTCTGAGCCCTTTTGTTAGTTGTGGGAAATGCCTCTACCCATCCTGAGAAGGTGTCCACCAAGACCAGGAGGTACTTGGCACGCCTGACAGTGGGCATGTGGGTAAAGTCAAGTTGCCAGTCAGTTTCAGGAAGGGTACCTCTAGCCTGATGGGTAGGAAAAGGGGTGCTACGATACTTTGAGTTGGGGTCCAACCTCTGACAGATTTTGCAGAAAGCAGTGATAGATTTCAAGAAGCTTAAGTCCTCAGAAGTAGGCTGTAGGTGTGTCTTCACAAAAGAAGAAAATGCTTGGCTGTTAGGATTAAAGAATTGGTGAAGATAGGACAGAGTTTGGCAGGTATCAGGAGCTAAAGGAGGTAGAGATGTAGGTTGTAGTGTAAGAATGTCTTGAGGATGATGAGACAAGTCTAGACCCCTAAGGGCCGCAGCTCTAGCTGCCTCGTCAGCTCGGTTGTTTCCCCTGGGGACAATAGAGTCATCTGTCTGGTGTGATCTACAATGGACTATCCCAATGGCTGTGGGAAGATGAGAGGCCTCTAGCATGACCATAATTTGGTTTGTATTAGTTATTGATCCTCCTTTTGTGGTAAGTAGCCCACGCTCCTTCCAGATAGCAGCATGAGACAGAAGGATATGAAAAGCATATTTGAAACCTGTATAGATGTTGAGGGATTTTCCCTGTGCCAGTTGAAAGGCACGAGTAAGGGCTATTAGTTCAGCCTGTTGATTGGTGGTGTGAGTAGGAAGGGCCTGTGCCTCTACCACTTCAGTGTCTGACACTATGGCATAACCAGCTCTTCTAGCCCCGTCATGTAGAAAGGAGCTGCCATCTGTATACCAGGTATAGATGGCCTGAGGCAGTGTGCCCTCCTGTATGTGCGAAGGATGAGGTAATAGTTCCTCTAAAGTTTCAGTGCAGGAGTGAGATAGGGAGTGGTCAGTATTAGGTCGAGGAAGAAGATTGGAAATATTAAGAGGCAGGCATGATTGGAAGGTGAGTGTAGAATCCTCTATTAGAGCTACCTGAAGGGAAAGAACCCTAGAGGGAGGTAGAGTCTGTAAGCCTTTATAAGTTAGGAGCTGTGACAAGTTATGAGAAGAGAGGACAGTAATAGGCGACCCAAAGGTTAGTTTTTTTGACTCTCTAATAAGGAGTTCAGTGGCTGCTAAGGTATGGAGACAAGGTGCCCATCCCTGGATGGTAAGATCTAGTTTTTTGGATAAGTAAGCTACAGGTGCAAAAGAGGGTCCCAGTTGATGACCTAAGACTCCAAGGGCAAATCCCTCTTTTTCAGTTACTTAGAGGGAAAAAGGATGAGTCAGGTCAGGGAGATGTAGAGCTGGTGCCTTAAGGAGAGCCTGTTGAAGCCTCTGAAAGGGCTTGGTAATAGGTTTGAGAAGAGGCTCATGGGTGGGGCCTAATGCTGCCTCATATAGGGGACAAGAAAGGAGGGAAAAGGAAGGAACCCACGAATGTAAAAAGCTAGCTATTCCTAGGAACGATAAAATCTCTTCTTTTGTAGACAAAACAGTTAGGGACCGAATGAGATTCTTTCTATCTAAGGTAATAGCCTTGTGGGTTGGAGTAATTGTTAGTCCCAAATAGGTGACCTGAGGGGTAGACAGTTGGACTTTAGGAGGTGAAACCCTATAGCCTGGACTGGAGAGAAAATTTAGAAGGGTAGAGGTGTCAGGTTGGCTAATTTCTAGAGAAGGGCTACAGAGAAGTACATCATCAACATAAAGTATGACCTTAGATTTAGGGAGAGACAAGGAGAGTAAGTCAGAAGCCAAAGCCTGACCAAATAGATGTGAGCTATCCTGGAATCCCTGAGGTAGAACAGTCCAGGTAAGTTGGGTAGAAAAGTGGGTATCAGGATCTGTCCAGGTAAAGGCAAATATATTTTGTGACTGGGTATCTAAAGGGATAGAGAAGAATGCATCCTT
The DNA here is from genome assembly GCA_019843815.1 of Montemys delectorum. Classification (NCBI taxonomy): domain Eukaryota; kingdom Metazoa; phylum Chordata; class Mammalia; order Rodentia; family Muridae; genus Montemys; species Montemys delectorum. The sequence continues at coordinate 2,065 of JADRCD010121332.1, forward strand.
GAGATCTAAGACTGAGAAATGGGAAGTCCCCGAGGGGATAGTGGAAAGAAGTGTGTAAGGATTAGCCACAATGGGATGGAGAGGAACTACTGCAGAATTAATGCGCCTGAGGTCTTGAACTAGGCGATAGTTACCATTAGGCTTCTTAACTGCTAGTATAGGAGTGTTAAAGGGAGAAGAGGTGGGACAAAGGAGTTTTTTTTCTCAAGAGGTCAGAAATGATAGGCTTAAGTCCCCTGAGACTCTGGAGAGAGAGAGGGTATTGAGCTTGTGTTATGTACCTGGTAGAGTCCAGTAATTGGATGACAACAGGAGAATGATGTTTAGCAACAGAGGGGTTCTGGACATTCCAGACTCAGGGATCTACCTGAGAAGCTGGTAAAGGAAATAACATGGTAGCGTTAGTAGGTTGCCTGGCTAGGAGAAGAAGCAGAGGAACTGCTGGCGAGCCTGGGTTTAGGCGAATGTGAGGAGCAAAGGAAATTGAAGCTCCCAGCCTAGCTAGAAGATCCCTTCCCAATAAGGGGACAGGACATGTTGGCATTACCAAAAAGGAAGGGGTAAAAGGTACACCCCTAAAAATGCAACTGAGTAGTGGGGTCTGGAGAGGGAAGTACGGTTGTCCTCCTACCCTGACAATAGGAGAATTAGAAGGAGAAGTGGGTTCCCAAAACTCCATCAGGACTGAGTAAGTGGCTCCAGTGCCCAAGAGGAAGGAAATGGACCGTCCACATACCACAATATTTACCCAGGGCTCCCTGCTAGTGATGGTAGTGGTCAGATCAAGGGAGCTCGAGGCTCCTCAGTCTGCCATAGCCAAGCCTAGGAGATCAGTTGAAGGGTTATCTGGGAGTGATGTCCCCTTGTTCTGTGTAACATGGGGGCAGTCAACAGCCCAATGTCCCTCTTGATGGCACCTAGGGCATGGCCCTCTTGGCTTGTGGAAGTTGGGGCAGGATTTTGCCCAATGATCTTTTGACCACACTTATAGCAGGTGCCTGGTAGCCTTTGTGTCTTAGGAGACCATGAGCCCTGGGTAGTGGCTGGAGCTGGTCAGACAGCCTTTGCCAGCATGTGGTATTTTTGTTTTCGGACCTTATCATCTCTCCCATGGTACACCTTGAAGGCCAGCACTAAGACTTCTGCCTGTGGAGTTAAGGGTTCCCTCTCCAGTTTTTTAAGTTTAGCTCTTATGTCGGGGTAGCTCTGGGAATAGAAGTAGGTCATCAGAAGTTGCTTACCTTCTGAGCTTTCAGGGTCCAGGTTAGTATGCTGTAATAAGGCCTTAGTAAGACGGTCTAAAAATTGAGATGGATTCTCTTGCTTGTCCTGGACAACCTCTTGGAGTTTTTCAAAATTTACTGGCTTTACGGCCACTTTCCTAAGACCAGGCAGAAGACAGGTTATGAACCTGTCCCTGGCTAAAATACTACCTGCAGAATTGTAGTTCCACTGGGGATCTCAATCTGGCACAGTGTCAGAATCAAGCAGGTAATTGTTGTCTGTTTGGTGTATGCTGTCTGCATGCACTCTTGCCTCTTCCCAGACTCATTTGTGCTCCTCAGGAAGTAAATTGTTATTGAGGATCATATAAACATCATGGAAAGTCAAGCTGTAAGGCTGAGTAATATAGTGGAACTCTTTGATAAACTTGGAAGGATTAGAAGTATAAGATCCCAGCATGTTTTCTATTTGGGAAAGTTCACTAAGCAAGAAAGGAACATGTACCCTGACAAGGCCATCTGCTCCAGCAACTTCTCTTAGAGTTAGGACTGTTGCTGGGTCAGATGTCTCTGGGGAGGAAGAACTTGGAGATTTAGCAGAAGTCTTAGAGCGAGTGACAGGAGTGAAGGTAGCTGCCAATGTGGGGCATTTGGATTGGCCCCCAGCTGGCACAGACAAAGGGGAGGGATCTGGAGAGGCAGGGCTAGCAGGCTCTTGAGTATCCTGGTGAGGAGGAGAAACTGAGGTAGCAGTTTGGGCTTTTGGAGGCACGAAGACAGGCCTGTGGCGAAAGGGGGGTGGTTCATTAGCTGGATCCAGCGTCACCATGTCATCTGGGAGAGGTTGTGTAGGTTTCATAGCTAAGAGAAGTTGAGTTGGGGAACAAGAAGTACACAAGGAGGGATTAGAACGGAGATAGATGAATGCTTGAACATAGGGGACCTCCTTCCATTTACCAGTCCACTGGCAGTGTGTGTTAAGATCCCTTAAAATAGCTGGATCTAGGGTGCCATTAAGTGGCCATTTTAATTTCCATCTAGTTGATATTTAACCCAGACATTATTGCAGAGATATATTAATTTTGATGCCTTCAAATCCAGCATTAACTTTAGAGATTTGAGACTGTCCAGGATACAACCCAGTGGGGTGCCAGGAGATACGGTCGAGGACATTCCGTTACCCATTGGTGGGTACTTGGTTATTCCTACCAGCGTCCTGAGAACAATCCAAGCACCAAAGAGTTAATGGCCAAAGCTAGGGGCTCAGGTCATCACGAGAGCCCTCTAGTGACTGCTTGGGAGCTTCAACCCACCCTGGGCCCAGGGGTTTGTCGGCAGTAAAGCCTGGAGAGATTAGGAACGCGGGTTGCCTCCATTGGGGAAGGGGTGCACCAATGGTAGAAGTCTTAAAGCATATGCCAACTGGGAGCCTGTAACCCCCGTAGTTCCCAGAGAATTCTGGCCAGACCTTCTCTGGGAAGCTAGAGGTTCTCCCCTTGACTGGTCCTATTAATTGATATGCCACTGTCTGTGTGAGAACTATAGCGGACTGGTATATGGAAATATGTGGTATTGTATGGATAGGCAGGGATAGACCACAGCTCACTTGGTTGAAATTCCCACAAAGCCGCAGCGGTGGCAGCTGCAGAGGCGGTGGAGGCAGCGGGGGCGGGAGCAGACTCAGAGTCTAGAGGAGAAAGCAGAGAGCAATGGCAGCTTTCACCAGCTGAGGTGCCTTGCCCTACTCGCATCATGCTCACCTGGGATGGCCTACATGCCTCCATAGGTGCTCAGGAATCCTTGGCAGAGTGGCAGGCAGTGGTGCGGCAGCTCAGGTCCCCTGCTCTGGTGCTCTGGTGCTCGGGTGCTGTGATGGTCCGCCCCTCAGCGGTGCCAGCCCTGGGAATGCTGCTGTGCAGAGTGGCAGCTGCTGAACACTCTCTTGGGGAGTGGAGCAGCGCGTGGCTGCCCCTGCTCTGGTGCTTCGGTGCTGTGGTGTCCCACGCCCCCGCTCCGGCGCCTGTCTGCTCTGGCACCAGCCCTCGAGAAGCTGTGGTGCAGAGCTGCAACTGCCGAGCATTCTCTTGGCTAGTGGGGCAGCTGGTGGCTGGCCCGCTGCTGCTAGCAGGCCAGCACTCTCCCGGTAGCCCCATGAGTCACCAACCTATCTGATCTCGGTGGGACCTCCAAAATGATAGTTAAAGAGAGGCGATCGCATTGAAAACACCGCACACCAGGTCCAAACAATACCACGTGAAGAAGGTTTAATTGGGAGAGAGAGTAGGGGAAGGTGGCATGGAAAGAGAGAGAAGGGGGAAAGAGAAAGAGAAAGAAATGCTTCTCCTTTTTATACAAGTGGTGATGTATGTATTGCCCAGGTGAAGTTGGGAAGGGATTTTGGGAATATGGGGCCTGTTGCCCATGGTAACAGATCTGTGGTCCCGACTATCTATAGGTGCAGGCACTCGGTGATGCTAACAATATACCCAGAAGATGCTCCAACATGTAATAAGGACACATGCTCCACCATGTTCATAGCAGCCTTATATATAATAGCAAGAAACTGGAAACAATCCAGATGTCCCTCAACAGAGGAATGGATACAGAAACTGTGGTACATCTACACAATGGAGTACTACTCAGCTAATAAAAACAATGACTTCACGAAATTTGCAGACAAATGAATGGAACTTGAAAATATCATCCTGAGTGAGGTAACTCAGTTGGGAAAGAACACACACAGTATGTACTCACCAATATTTGGATAATAGACCAAATATACCAAAATATCAAAACAAAAGTTTGATATACCCAAGATTCAATCCACACACCATATGAAGCCTAAGAAGAAGGAAGACCAAAATGTGAATGATTCAGTGATTCTTAGAAGGATGAACAAAATACTCACAGGAGGAAATATGGAGACAAAGTGTAGAGCAGAGACTGAAGGAAAAGCTATCCAGAAACTGCCCCACCTGGGGATCCACCCCATATACAGCCACAAAACCTGGACGCTATTGTGGATACTGGGAAGTGCTTGCTGATGGAAGCCTGAATTGGAATCTGTCTCCTGAGAGGCTCTGGCAGAGTCTGACATATACAGAGGCAGATGCTTACAGCCAACCATTGCACTGAGTACAGGAATCTCCCAGATGGAGGAGTTGGAGAATGTACTGAAGGACCTGAGGGGGTTTGCAGCCCCATAGAAGGAGCAACATTATCAACAGGCCAGATCCTCCAGAGGACTGATCCACCAACCAAAGAATACACATGGAAGGACCCATGGTGCTGGCCACATATGTGGCAGAGTATGGCCTTGTTGGACATCAATGGGAGGAGAGGCACTTGGGCCTGAGGTTGTTCAATGCCTCAATGCCCCGGTGTGGGGGAATACCATGGCAAGAAGATAGGAGTGAGTAGGTGGGTGGGGGAGCACACTCATAGATGCAGGGGGAGAGGGGGATGGGATAGGGTGTTTACAAAGAGGATACCTAGAAAGGGGGAAATATTTGAAGTGTAAATAAAGAAAATATCCAATAAAAAAAGCAATGAAAAAAGTAAAATAAAAAAATAATGTTTGAAAAAAAAATAGTTACAGGGGCCTGAGAAAAAAGCAAATTGAAGACATAGTATTAACAATCCCTATGTAATAAGAAAGCAGTTTACCAGTTTACTGTTTGTCTACTTCCTTACAAAACATAGAGATGAGCTTCATCCTGTAACACAAATCTTTAAGTCCTTGTCTTCTGGTAGATATCTTTTTATGAAAAAATGTTCCAGTGTTGAATCTAAAGACACAGAGAACATTAGACACTAAAATTAGACCTACTACACAACAGCAGAGAATATGAGAGAGGTCCCATGCTGAGATGGATGGGTTTGCTGTGCTAGCTACATCAGAGCAAGCAGCTGGAACAACTCTGCTGGTAGAAACAAGATCCATAGGACCTATTGTTCCTTCTGGGACCTGAAGATTTTTCTTACTGCCTTCTCTTGTAGGTATTCCTGGAACCCACCACCGTCCATACGCCTATACATGCTCATACACTTCTAATGCCTATAGTCTCTTCTAATAGGTAGAGTGAAATAGACTCTGTGGTTAAACTTAAATATTGAAATATAATATTTACTACTCACAGTTTGTTCTCCTCTAACTTATAGTTAGTACATTAAAACATACCTTGGAATCTCCTATAAATATACACATACATATACATACACATACATATACATACATATACATACATATACATACATATATACATGTATATACACATATACACATATATACATGTTGTAGTGGCTATTCATAGTTGTCAACTTGACTATATCTGAAATGAACTACAATCCAGAATTAGAAGGCTCACCTGTGGCCCTAATCTCAAGGCTGAAAGATTCCAACCGGAATCTTGGCATGGAGATCTTGAGATAAAGTGGCTATGAATCCCAGAAGATTAAGGTAGGAAGATCTATGAGTTCAAGATCATCTGGGATTAAAGGTGTGGTGGCATAGTGGCTATGAATCCTAGAAGATTAAGATTGGAAGATCTATGAGTTCAAGCAAGGTCATCTGGGATTAAAGATGTGATGGCACACACCTTTAATCTGGGCCACACCTTTTGCTGGAGACCTCTATAAGGACATTGGAAGAAGGAAGGCTCTCTCTGCTTCGCCTGCCTGCCTTGTGGGACTGAGCAACTGCTGGATCCTTGGACTTCCATTCACGGCTGCTGCCGACCATTGTTGGGAGGTGATTTTGGGGAGTTGGACTACAGACTGTAAGTCATCAATAAATTCCTTAACTACATAGAGACTACCATAAGTTCTGTGACTCTAGAGAACCCTGACTAATACACATATATACACATTCATATACATATATACACATATACATACATATATACATATATACACATTCATATACATACATACATATATATACATTCATATACACATATACACATATATACACATTCATATACATATATATATGTATATGTACATATATATGTACATATATGGTTTTCATGTTTGAATACACAGATGAGAAAAAATAAGCTACAGAAATATATATATTTGGCATGCCCTGCCCCCAACCTTGAAATTTCCTGCCTGGGGGTGACTGCCCTTCCCCCAGAGGCTCCTTCTGAGTTGCCATGGGGAAAGTAAGAAGAAAAGAAATAGAGAGAAAGGGGTTGAGGAAGACGGGGGAACGGCACAAGCTAGCAAAATGTCTGGATTATATAGAGAAGAGCCTCTGGAGAAGAGCAGCTCACCCCCAGGGTTGTAAAGTTCAAGGTTGGGGCAGGGTATACCAGGTATATATAGGATATATATTATATAATGTATATATGCTAATATATAGATATAGATATAGAGTTATTTCTCTGACATGGGGAAACAAGACAATTCAAACCAGATTAGATTATATTAAAGACAAATTTATTGGGAAGCTGCTCTTGGGTGGTTAAGTTCACAGGCCACAAGGACCAAGACCAGGAAAGTAACTATAGGGAATGTGAGGGGGAGTTGGGGAGATAAAGAGAAAAAGAGAAAGGAGTTGAGGAGAAGAGCAAGGAAGAGGAGGAAGAGAAGGAAAAGGAGGAAGAAGATGAGTGGGAGGAGGATAAAGAAAGGGAGGGAGGAAGAGAAGGAAGGAGGGAAGGAAGGAGGGAGGGAGGGAAGGAGGGAGGGAGAGGGAACCCGAAATGCCATCCAACCCCAGTCAGAATGACTAAGATCAAGAAAACAATTGTCAAAAAGTTGGGGTGAGGGTCTAGGGAAAAGGGGACCCTCAGGCACTGTTGGTAGGATGGCAAGTTGGCACTGGAACTAAGGAAGTCAGTGCTGAGAATTCTCACAAGACTGCAGGGAAATCTCCATGACACAGCTGTACCACTCCTCGCAAAATGACCAAGGACTCAGGATCCTCCCTCACAGATACTTGTTCAACCATCTTCATTGCCTGTTAGTTCACAATAGCTACAGACAGGAAATGACATAATGTCCTTCAAGTGAACAAATGGATCATAAAAATGTGGGACTCATTTTTGTGGGCGAGCCTAACCTATGGAAAGAGGAGTTGACAGACAGACCTGAATGTCCTGGGTCTTTGTACCTAACCTCCTCTGATCCTTGATATGACTGCTAAAATGTAAGCAAGGCTTCTTTTAAAAAGGATTCACTGAAGATTCTGCTACATGGCTCAGAAGAGTCCTGTCTAAGACAAATACACTGGTATTTGGTTCCTAAGTCTGTTTTTTAAAGCAAACCAGAATTTTCTTTCTTAACAGAATTATTCATCAGGTATAAAAGGACTTATCAATATGTTCTATATTTTAAAGGTTTTTCACAGACAATTTTTTTAATCAAACACCTTAAAAGGAATAGGATCAAGTACACTGGTTTGACTCTCACTGTTGCTTTGATAGAAAGCATCAAAGAATTGTAAACACAGATTATTTTTCTGCAGAGTTTATTGGAGAAGGAAGAGTAATCGAGGCTAAGCACAAGGGTAATGACAAATCGCAAGCTTCCAGAGCACATGGTTATATCGACTTGGATTCCATGTTCAGCTGCAGCAGAATTTATGATGTCTGTTTGGACATTCAGTTTGGATCACACTTGCAATTGCATTTGCATGATGGGCACCACAGAGGCCATATTGGGTCTGAGGACACAAACAAAGCATTAGCACTAAATAAAGAAGCCAGCAGTGTGTGGCCGTAAGCAATCATATGAAGACATACTGTATACGGT
>JADRCD010121342.1:0-31149 GCA_019843815.1 Montemys delectorum
TTTTTTTTTTTTTTTTTTAGTTTTATAGTATAGAGCAGTTGGCACGCAGTACTACTCTTCTATCCTTCATAGCTGAAAACACTAACTCAGCCTCAAATCAATTAGGAAAATTTGAAACATGCCATTAAAATGTCAATTACAAATACTACTTTTTAATGTGAATTAGCCCTATCAAATAATGAAGAGGCTGTACACAACAAAAGCCATAGTGACTTCATCATGCAATGATGTTATAAACGGTTGTCTGGTTCATTACTCCCTACTTTTATTTGTTGTGAATGTTGACCTGAACTGTAACATTGGTTGAGGTAGTTCTCAAAACCCCAGTTGGAAAATTGTGGCACCTTGACTACAACCAAATGCACTGCACGAGTGTGTGGGAGACATAGTAATCAAATGATCTTCATTGACATGCATTTTTTTTTCTACATCAAAGATTATAGAATATTAAACAAGCTGCAAAAACAGTATGGGCAGATCCATCAAAACTTTGGATCTTTGTTTGTTTGTTTGTTTGTTTCTTTTTTCCTGTCTGGAACTCTTTAATTTATTCCACTTTCTCTGTGAGTGTCTCAAACAGATACAACCGTGTCATTGATAGCCTTGGCCTCCAAGCAATAACTCTTGGAATGGTGTTGCTATTCCTTCTACACTCTGCCCAACACTTACCTAGCAACAGCCAGGTAGGCCTGGCTTGCTATTAAAGGGACTGTTTGGCTTCTCTGACTCTCAGACTTATTGACTCCTCTCTCTAACCCACTTCTCCTTGTTTCCCCCCTCCCCTCTCTCTCTCCAAATGTTCCTGGATGGCCTCTTCTATCTCAATCTCCCCCTCCCCCTCTCATTTCTTCCCCTCCCTTTCCCCTCCCTGTCTCCCATCTTTCTCTGTCTCTTTGTCCTTTTCTGTCCCCCCTTTCTCTCCCTCTACTCCCTTCTTAAACCCCCTTCCAATGTCTCCAAATAAACTCTATTCTATACTAGACCTGTCTTATGGCTGGTATCTTGGAGGGAGCGATGCCTCAATATGGATCCACTGAGGTACACACCGTACTGTACTCTATAAAACATATCCTGGTCTTCATAAACACATCTACTGGAGTGTTTGAACTCTGAAATAATACCACATAATTTGGGATAAAATACATATAAAGCTCATTCCTAGCATTTGGAAAGCAGAGATAAGAGATGGTCACAAATTAGAGACCAACCTAGCCCACATAGGTTCCAGATCTAGACCAGAGTTAGATAGTGAGACTCCCATATCATCTCCAAACAAAACAAAGCAAAACAACCCACCTCATTTGATAAATGTAGTGAGACCCTGCCTCAAAAACAAGACAATAAAAATCCAGTAGCTTACTAATTAGAATTACAAAGAAATATATAGTTGTTGCAATAAATATAATTTTGATATTAGTATAGCATTGACCCTTGATGATATTGACATGTAACATTTCTGAAGCACTCATTAAAATGGGATTCTCACAAACACCAAAATTGACAAACAGTGTGGTTGTAACCTGAGGATATAATTTCTAGGAAATTATAAACATAGTTATGTTGCAGACAACCATGAGATTATATTTATGAAAAAAATCTGTAAAATAATTACTGAATGATAATTTCACTAACAAACAAAAATACCAAAGGAATCATCAGATCTATACCTCATTCTGGAACTTTAGCTTTAAGTGTTAGCGTGTTTTTAAGCAGGAATCCTTTTGAGTGAGTATTTATGGGATGTTTTATTTTCTCTTTGAAAAGTATTGATTTTGAAGCCTTATAAATAAACAGCTCTGACCTATCTATTTGTGAATCATTGAGAGCATGCTGCCCATGAACATCAAATGATTTTCATTTCCTGGAGGTGAATCTTATTGATGAGAAAGCAAAAGAAAGGGAACACATAGCTTATAATGCCTCATTGCAATTCCTAGAATTTGGTATTTGTAAAGAAGGTGTGCAGGTATGAGAAAGCAGGCACTTTTAGAATTTTACAGGGAATGACAAGTTGCATAACAAGCCCAAACAAAGTTCTCAGGACACAGAACCAGTTAACACTGGTCCATATCAACCATATTTCTTATGTAATAGTGATTCTAATATGTAAAGTTATACAACTTCAAATAAATTATTAAGAATATGAAAATACTTCTTAGGTTAATAAAAACATTAAACCAAGAAGAGATAAAATAGGATATTTTGTTTTCAGTAAATGACCACCCAATAAAAACAAAACACAGCTAAATCTATTAAGGATAAAATGAAATCATGAAAGAATATGAAATTCTTTATTTTATAGAGATAAAATAAGAAAACTGATTTAATCAATGGTACAGTAGATTTGGAGCAATTTATGTCACCTTACATACAATTTTATATTTTGATAAGATGATATTAACTTTTTGAACTAGATAGAATTAGAAACAGCTTGTATAAATTACAATGTGATAAAGTTAGCAGGAGGAAAACAAATAATATTAGAAAAACATCATTTCAAGACAATAGTGTATTAGGTGGTTTTTGGAAGCAAGGTACTATGTAACCAAGGCTGTCCACCTCCTGATTGCTGGGATAACTGTCTGGTGTTACCACACCTAGTTTAGTTGATGCTGATGGTTTATCTCAGGGCTTCCTGCATGCTAGGCAAGCTCTCTACCAACTGAGCTGTGTCCCTTATCCAAGTTCATTGGATTATTTAACAGTTTGTACTAAACAAAAAGATACAAGCACAAGAAACTTTGAAAAAGTGTGAAAATTTTCAAAGTAGTAAGGGAAGAAAATGGTTAATTTAACTAAATAGAGATTTAGCCTAAAATTATTTCTTGTATAATAAAGTGCATTTCAATTATATTACCAATTAAATATATAATTTTACTATCAGTTTTGTAAAATTTAAAAATTATATTACTTTGCATAGTCTATATAATTTAGTAGAGTTCTAAAATATAATTTAATTGAATGAATACCATGGAAACTTTGTCACTGATACACACTGTGCTGAGAAATCATATCCTAGGCCTTTCCAGAGGAGAGCTATTCTCATTAAAACTTCCATAGAAGAGTTCAGACAAGAAAACAGCTACTATGTCTAGGAACAGAGAGGACATCATTCATTCACACATATTGTAATTAAGTAAAAATTGACAAGCAACGTGAAAAACACTAAATTTCAGTCATAAGGACATGTGACGTTGGTATAGCCCAGTCTTCACATATGCTGGATTCCTAGCATAAGCTAATAAGGCTGACTTTCTGTCTTTTTCCAAGCTGTCATTTAGAGACCTACTGGAATGCTTAACATTATAGTATTCCAGGTGACAAATCTAGTAGGACTTACACTGACCTAAGAGGAGGTATATCTGAGTAAACTGCTCAAAATACACCCCCCGGCCTTTATTTAGGATCATGCTCCACATGCCCCCTACTTCAATTTGGAAGTATATTTGCCAAACTCCTTGCCAACTTTTATTTTTATGTTTCAACTATGTAAAACAAAATTACTGGTCAAAGTCCCTACACTACAGATTAGACCTGGGTTTGTAATATCACTCACTCCTCCACTTGCTATTGAGTTTGTTTAACTTACTTGAGCCTTAGCTACTTTAGCTGTGGAAGTTCTGGCCTAAGCTGCATATACCTCTGAGATTGATCTAAACCAAAGTGTAATGCGACAGCACAAATCTGGCATGGACAAGCTACAGAGGGCAATCAGTATTAGCTCCCTCATCCTTATTGATTTCCATCTACTGTGACATTCTGAGCAATATTGCTATTTGCTCCTAGGCTGAGCCAGTCACCATAGCAGTGATTTTCACACAGACCAGCTGAGAGCTAAAGCCTTTGGGGAGGAATGTTAGAACAGTAGAGGGAGGGTGAGAACATTGAAAATCCTAACACCCTATTTTTCAGAGAGCAATAGAAATCAGAGTCATGGACTAGCGTGAATTGATGCTAATCACACTGTGACTAAAGTGTAATTAATGTAGTGTAGGGGAAGAAAAAACAGTCCTGCCTTTAGGTATTATGACACTGTTGGAAAGAATGTTAGTGGAATGACTCAATGGACACTCTAAAGTTGAATAAATCATAGATTTTTTTCACTCGCCAATAGAACCCCAGCCAGAAACCTCACCTATGTGACATGGAGTCTCTCTATGTCTTTATAAACTCTCAACATTACTGCATTTAACATTATTCTCTTTCTAGTAACCAACTTTCTGGTTTATGTTTCTAGCCACAAATCTTTTTCTGGAGATCCTGCTTCCAGAGAAGCTGCACAGTATAGTGGTCAAAAACAGGACATAAGAACCACAGCATTTCAGTGTGAGAGCTGGATCTACAGTAGTCATATAATAATGAGCAATTAGATATAGTCTTACATTTCAGAGTTATGGATAATTGGTGAGACAATTTTCTGAATTTATTTGGGTTTTGGAATCTTTTATGTGCATGTACTCATGTGTATTTGTATATGTGATTTCATATATATTTGGCTATATGTGTACATGTATATGCATATGTGTGGAGGACAAAGGATTGTCTTAGGTATACATTTTTCATTTTGGAAAAGGCCTAGAACTTGTTAAAAAGAATAAGGTGGCTGGTCAGAGAGATTCAGGGTTCTGCCTGTATTGGCCTTCCTAGCACTGGGGTCACAGTGCCTAACAACACATCTAGCCTAGTGTAGATAGTTTTTATATAGAGACTATTTCCTGAAGTCTACAAAGTTTATGGAACTGTGCATCATTATTGTTTGCGTTTTTTCACTTTGTCTGTGTAGTATACTATTGCACAATTAGTAGGTAAGAACAATTGAAATAAGTTGTTTTACAGATTTTGGAGGTCAAAAGAGGAAAAGGAGTAACATAAGACTATAATCAACTTGTGAACAGAGAGAGGGAGAATGTACTACCTGTCACTCTGACATCGCAGTATCTGCTCCTGTCATCACAATGCCTCTACTCTTTCTGTTTGGGTGTCCTGCCTCCGCTTGATAACGATATGTGTGATGGAAGTCTCGGTTGGATAATGTAGGGCAGTCTCTCTACTTCAATGCATTTAATTATAACTGTAATGATTGTTTAAGTTAAGAGTCACTGACACCAAAGCTTATGAAGGACTAAAGTAGCTTTGAAGCTTTTTCTCAGCCCATACAGCCTCCTAAATATTATGCTAAATTATTTATAAATTCCTCATCTCTTTGTGGACTCTGTACATATTATAATGAGTACAATATTTAATCATTTATAATGCAAATACTTCTCTAAATAGCTCTTTTGTTTTTAATTGTGCTCATAGCTTGAGCCATTGCAAATATTTCCTTCAAGCTAATAAGACATTGGAGAAAAAATGAAGTATTTCAAATGGACTAAATCTTAGTTTTTAATGCAAAAAATCTAATTTTATTCTTCCTAGTTTATGAGTCTTAAATCATCATAAATGGTAGATGATGGCTGCCCATTTGGAGTGTTATCTGGTTTACTTAAGATCTATCAGAACAGTTTCTATACTCTCAAAAATGCACTTGCCTGAAAAAGTGAGCAAGTCTCATAGAGCACTCAGTAGGCATGACCTGGAGCATCTTCGTTCTTGTCTTTTGATTATCGTATGTACTTTCATGGGCTTAAGACCGACTATCAGACTTTTGCTGTAGACATAATGGTGTACAATCACCAAAATGTTCATAAAAGAGGCATTAAAGAAACTTGGATGTGGTTAGTGTAAAAGATATCTCAAATAATTGCATATTTTGAAATGAATTATTCCATAAAGAGAATAAGTGATGTTGGGTAGGGATGTTCTGGAATATATGGAAAGGGGATTATGGGAGTTAGGCAGATATGATCAAGATACATTGTAAAAATCATGAAATGGTCAAAGAATAAATAAAACATCCCCTAGATATCTTTGATTGTTAGAAATTTAAGTATATCAGGTAAAATACAGTTATAAGAAAAGACTAGATTGCACACTATGTGTGTGCATTCGGGGTAAATAAATATATCTATTAAATAAAACCTTTAAGAAATATTTTCTCTGTTTTAGAAATTTACTATATCTTGATGAAAAGAATATTGTATCATAAACACATATGTTTATTGTAGTTTATAACAACCAAAGCTGTAAGTCTTAATCTGTTTCTACATAGGGCTATCTATGTATTCATATCCATATTATATCCATATCTACATAGTTACTTATATAATTCTGTAGTTATACATATTGGATACACACAATGGAATATTACTGAGCTTACAGTTTTTACAACAGCACAGAACAATGAACTTTAAGAACAGTATGCTGAGTGAAATAAAGAAAACAAGAAAGGACAAATGTTACACTTGCTATTTGTCTAAGGCATATAGAGCAGCCAAATTCACAAAGAAGAAGCAGGGGATGGTTGCCAATGACAAGAGAAAAGGGCAATTCTGAAATCCATACAGAATTCAGTCTAGGCAGAGCTCTGGAGCTCAGCCATGAAAATGATGGCACAGAAGTGCTGAAGCACTCAGTGTCAGTGAATTGCAGGATTAAAGGGGTTAAAATCATGAATTTTATGCTATGTATATTTTCCTACTGTAAAATAAAACGGAATGTGACAATTGAAGGAGTATCCTTGTACAGTGACAGTATTTAATCATTTTCATGGTATGAAGCTTAAGGATACTGAAATTGCTTACCATCGTTAGATCCTAACGTTTTATCATACTGCTTCATTTTTATTATACTACATATTTCAGTCCTCAAAATGTCTGAATTTCTCTTTTCAGTATTATAGGCTTGCAAAATACTACTTTAAATTCTCTTTCTTGCAGTAATGTGTGAGGTGTGTAAGAGAACTTGCTTCCCGTGCACATGCCTGGGATTCTTTTACCACAGAAGTGTTTCAGGAAGTTTGAGCTTGTTTTCAGACTAGATTACAAACAGTGAATCCTTCATTTATCAAAGAATTTATATTTTAAATCACAATATGAGTACAAGTACTTTGTAAACTGTATTACATTAGTCTATGTCTTAGAAATGAGTCTAATATTAAAAGAAAGAAACATTAACAGATTGTCCAAAAGCTTTAACAGTGCCATAACATTGGAAAAGAACCCTTTGGGTTCTTTTATGAAGTGACGTTCACTCACATCTTAGCATGCAACAAAACTAAAAAGGCCAACTCTAATGAAAACCGGGGTCATGCACAGAGCGTGGAATGAATATTCGTCACTTTCCTTAAGAAACACAGTAATCATAGTTCATCAAATGCCAAGAATATGCACAAGAAAAATTAAGGACTGAGATCAAATTCTAGATCTGCACCCAATACATACAAATGAAATCTCCTTTCTGATTTAAAATCAAACTAGATATCTGATAGAGAATTGGTGTCAGACATTTTATCAGGAAGTATTTTCAATCGTGGACATAAACTCATTCAGAGAACTGTTTCAGTTCTAGAAATGACTCCTACACACATGTGCGTAGACCTTCATATACAGAAACATCTGAAATATTGTGCATAAGTCAGGGGAATAACAACCACACAAGGAAGAAGTAGAAATTCCCCATGAATAGAAAGTACTTTTCATCTGATTTGCTCCTGGTATCAAAAATGACACAAAATACGTCCATGTGATGACTCTCAGCAAACTGTCCTCAGGAAGGCCCTGGTTTTTAAAAGTTGGTATGTGTCATCTACTGTAGAGCAGGAAGAACAAGGGTGACAGCTTTAGTTTGGGAAGGCTCAGTGCTGAACAATTCACTGCATTGTTTCATTTCATACAGGTAGCTTTACAGGTGACAAATTCCCTGACTCACCAGTGTCTTCTGGAGGCTAGTGTGGAGGTTGCACATTCTAACAGCTACATATGGCAAACAATTCTTCTGATTTAATTAGCAGATTCCTGGTGAGGGTGAAAGAGTGTTTTCTAAGGTTGTCCAACTTCACCATGTCTTCCTACCTAAGGCCTTTGCATTTTTTATTAATTCTTTCACATAGTTCATTATCTTGGAAAATAATTTCTTATCAGGCATATCATTTGCAAATATTTTTCATGTTAGTGTCTTTTCTTCCGTATTTCTGAGAAGATCTCATGCTCATGAAATGCGCCTCATTAATAAGTCATAGGCCATGTTTTGTTGTGTATCTGAATAGTCCATCCCATGCCTATTGTGTCATGGATATTAATTTTGCATTAAATTAATGTGTCATCGTCTATAATTAAGCAGAATATTTCTTTGTTGTTTGGCAAAATTTTCTAACTGTTAAATTTAAGAAAAAAATTATATTTTTATCTTACTTTGACTTATTTCTTTAATTTTTTTTAAAACTTAGATGATGACCTGGGAAAGCTACCTATATTCTTCTCCTTACTTATGAAGAATTTTTTCCATTTCCTTATAGAAAGATCAACTTGGAAAAATATAAAAAAATAACACTAAAAGCTCTAAATTCTCTAATTCTCAATGTGTGTATCTTTGAGAAATATATCTTCGTGTCATTTCTTTCTAAAGACTTTTTATTTTTCAGATACAGAATCCTGATGTTTATCTTTTGCTCTCAGTTTCCACTTGTGTGGCTTATGTGTCCTTGAAGGGCCAGCTCTTGCTTTGACAGCCAATTAAGGCCACTTCCCTCTTTACTGTCTTTTGACAGCATGATAACAATATTTCATCATCATCTTATTTCCCCCCATACTTCATTATGCAGCATTCCTAAATTTCTTGGATCTTAACTTTGGTGTCTCAGATTACTATAGGAAAAGTTCTTAGCCTCTAGATTTTTTTTCAAGGAAGTTCTGCAATTACAAAGAAAAGGGTGTAGCTTTCTGGTAACTGCAATTATAATGACTGTATAGTATGTAATGTGTTTGAACATACAAACAGAATGTACAGTTTTAGAATTTTTCCCATTTAGCCATGCAGTGAACATAGATCATCTCATTGTTGTTTTCTGGGAAAGACTCATATGTCATTAACAGACTGGCTTTGAAGCTGGAATGCCGGGAAGAACGACACTTTTCAGCTTCAAGAAACTTTTAGGCTCTCAGAAGGAACACCTTTCCATAGACCAAATTGCTCTGTGCGCAGGATTTGTTCATGGGTAGAAAGCTCAGGAATTGATTGTCTTCCTATGACTTTATTCTCTTAGTGTAGATTCAGTTCCTTTAACCAGGGTTTTGGTGTGGCCCAACCTCAACAGTAACCAGTATTGAAGAAAATCTAGACTACTCAGTGACATCACTGAGAGGGTAGACCATCAGAAAAATAGCAGTTGATCTCTCTACTATGGATTTTGATATCAACAATGTTGTTACTGTACTGGAAGGCTCAGCTTTCAAAACCATCTAACAGTATGCTCACTAAGAAATGTGAGCTCTCTAAACTGTCTGAATTTTGAGGATCCCATCAAGACTCTGTTGGGCTTTATACTTCTTTCTTATTCTTAGACTCCCTGGAAAGTTCCTGTGTGGTATTAACAACTGTGTCTTGCCAGAAGAAACTAGAACTGTTTACAAAACATATCTTTTACAAAGCTAGTCTGACTTTGGCTTGAGCAAGGGAAGGCAAGGTTGAATAAGTGTTGTAAAATGATACTTCCTATTTCAACAAATCTATTTCAGGGCAAGAGGACCAGGGACTGGACCCACTTCTTCTTACCCTTTACCATGTTTGCATATTTATTAATATTTTGATAGATAATATCAGTAAAGTGAGATAATTTGGCTAGGAAAATATTTTCAATCAGATCTGAACATGTTTTACACACATGACTGCACTAATGTTTTATTAATTTAAAGAGTTGCTTTTATTGTATTTATTATTGAAGACATGCTTGAATTCAGACTGTGATGTATATTGAACACATTTAATATGCACTATACATTTCATTTCAGAAAGATACATTTCTTCTGACCCCAACCCCCTTAAGAGCTATTTCACTTTCTTAGTTTTTCAAGATCATTAATTGGTATGCTATATGCTTATCTTTATGTTTTATGTCACTTAAAAGATAAATTTAAAAATTTGGCAAGTAAATCTATGTTCAGTTGGGTTCTTATAATGTTTTATATCAATTGTTTCAGAATTCTATGCAATGCATTTTGATCATATTTATCCCACTATACCAACTCCTACTCTATTCTCCTACCCCATTCATCCAGCATCATGACCTGCTTGGCTCTTCTCTCCTTCAAGTCCTTAGTATGAAGAATGTTTCAGTGTACTATACCTGCTTATTGGGCTTATATCAGGGGCCATACCATTAAAGGAAACTGACTTTACTTCTCCCAGAAGGAATCAGATTATATGATGCCATCATCGAACAGTGAGACTTTGTGTTACCCATCCCCTAGATTCAAAACTTGCAGGTTTTTGCAGCCCCTTAGGACGAACAATAATTACTAACTAGTACCCTCAGAGCTCCCAGGGACCCAACCACCAATCAAGGACTATACAGGGTGGGACTGAATGTTCTGGCAGTATGTGTATAGTAGAGGATTCCAAATTTGATCATCAATAGGAGAAAAGGACCTCGGCCTTGTGAAGGTTCTGTGCCCCAGTGTAGGGGAATGCCAGGGCCAATAAGTGGGAGAGGGTGGGGTGGCAGGCATGGGGAGGGGGGAGGCAAAAGGAGTTTGTTCTTGTTGTTTTTGTTTGTTTGTTTGTTTTTTGGAGGGGAACCTGAGAAAGGGAAAATTTACATGTAAATAAAGAAAATATCTAATAAAAAAAAGATTTATTTAATTTTTTATGTAAGTACCTTGTAGCTGTCTTCAGACACACCAGAAGAGGGTAACAAATCGCATTAAGGATGTTTTGAGTCACCATGTGGTTTCTGGGATTTGAACTCAGGACCTTCGGAAGAGCAGTCAGTGCTCCTAACTGCTAAGCCATCTCTTAAGGCCCACCCCCCCCCCAGATTCTTAATATTTCTCTGCCTTGAGCTTATGTAGGTCTTGTGCAAGCTATCACAATTGCTGAGAATTTTATATGCATATTCTATTCTCCTTGTGTGTCTTATAAACACTCTTTCCCTGAAGTTACCTACCACCTCTGTCTCTTACAATCTTTCTGTCTTGCAAATGTCTTCAGCATTTGATCAATGAAAGTTGATGCAAAAATACTCAATAAAATACTTGCAAACTGAATCTAAGAACACATCAAAACAATCATCCACCATGCCAGGGATGCAGGGATAGTTCAATATACGGAAATTGATCAACGTAGTTCACTATATAAACAAACTAAAAGAAAAAAACCATATGATCATCTCACTAGATGCTGAGAAAGCATTTGACAAAATCCAACATCCGTTCATGATAAAAGTCTAGGAAAGATCAGGAATTCAAGGCCCATACTTGAACGTACTAAAAGCAATATACAGAAAACCAGTAGCCAACATCAAACTAAATGGAGAGAAACTTGAAGGATTCCCACTAAAATCAGGGACTAGACAAAGCTGCCCACTCTCTCCCTACCAATTCAATATTATACTTGAGGTCCTAGCCAGAGCAATTAGTCAACAAAAGGAGATCAAAGGGATATGAATTGAAAAGGAAGAAGTTAAAATATCACTATTTGCTGATGATATGATAGTATACTTAAGTGACCCCAAAAATTCCACCAGAGAGCTCCTAAACCTGATAAACTACTTCAGCAAAGTAGCTGGATATAAAATTAACTCAACCAAATTAGAGGCCTTCCTATACACAAAAGATAAACAGGCAGAGAAAGAAATTAGGGAAACAACATCCTTCACAATAGTTACAAATAATATAAAATACCTCGGTGTAACTCTAACTAAGCAAGTAAAAGATCTGTTTGACAAGAACTTCAAGTCTCTGAAAAAGGAAATTGAAGAAGATCTCAGAAGATGGAAAGATCTCCCATGCTCATTGATTGGCAGCATTAATATAATAAAAATGGCCATCTTACCGAAGGCAATCTACAGATTCAATGCAAACCCCATCAATATTCCAACTCAATTCTTCACAGACTTAGAAAGAGCAATTGGCAAATTCATCTGGAACAACAAAAGACCCAGGATAGCCAAAACTATTCTCAACAATAAAGGAACCTCTGGTGGAATCACAATCCCGGACCTTAAGCTGTACTACAGAGCAATTGTGATAAAAACTGCATGGTATTGGTACAGTGATAGGCAGGTAGATCAATGGAACAGAATTGAAGACCCAGAAATGAACCCATGCACCTATGGTCACTTGATCTTTAACAAAGGAGCTAAAACCATACAGTGGAAAAAAGACAGCATTTCAACAAATGGTGCTGGCTCAACTGGCAGTTAGCATGTAGAAAAATGCAAATCAATCCATTCCTATCTCCTTGTATAAAGCTCAAGTCCAAGTGGATCAGGGACCTCCACATCAAAACAGATACATTGAAACTAATGGAAAAGAAAGTGGGGAAGAACCTCGAGCAAATAGGCACAGGGGAAATTTCATGAAGAGAATGCCAATAACTTCTGCGCTAAGATCAAGAATTGACAAATGGGACCTCATAAAGTTGCAAAGCTTCTGTAAGGCAAAAGACACTGTCAATAGGACAAAATATCAACCAACAAATTGGGAAAAGACCTTTAAAAACCCTATATCTGATAGAGGGCTAATATCCAATATACACAAAGAACTCAAGAAGTCAGTCTCCAGAGAACCAAATAACCTTATTAAAAAAATGGGGTACAGAGCTAAAAAAGAATTTTCAACTGATGAACACCGAATGGCTGAGAAGCACCTAAAGAAATGTTCAACATCCTTAGTCATTAGGGAAATGCAAATCAAAACAACTCTGAGATTCCACCTCACACCAGTCAGATTGGCTAGGATAAAAGACTCAGGTGACAGTAGATGCTGGAGAGGTTGTGAAGAAAGAGGAACACTACTTCATTGCTGGTGGGATTGCAAACTGGTAAAATCACTCTGGAAATCAGTGTGACGGTTCCTCTGGAAATGGGACATAGTTTTACCATAGGACCCAGCTATACCACTCCTGGGCATGTATCCAGAAGATGCCCCAACATGTGATAAGGACACATACTCCACCATGTTCATAGCAGCCTTATTTATAATAGCCAGAAACTGCAAACAACCCAGATGTCCCTCAACAGAGGAATGGATACAGAAACTGTGGTACATCTACACAATGGAATACTACTCAGCTATTAAAAACAATGAATTTATGAAATTCTTAGGGAAATGGATGGATCTGGAGAATATCATCCTGAGTGAGGTAACCCAATCACAAAAGAACACACATGGTATGCACTCTCTGTTAAGTGGTTATTAACCCAGAATTTTGGAATACAGGAAGAACAACCCACAAACCACAAGAAACTCAAGAAGGAAGACCAAACGGTAGACATTTCATACCTTTTTAAAAGGGGGAACCAAATACCCACAGAAGGAGTTGCAGAGATTTAACTATGGAGAAGAGACTGAAGGAAAGACAAACTAGCCTAATATAGCTATCTCCTGAGAGGCTCTGACAATATCTGACTAATACAGATGTAGAGGCTTACAGCCATCTATTGAACTGAGTACAAGGTAACCAATGAAGGAGTTAGAGAAAGGACCTCTGGAGCTGAAGAGTTTGCAGCCCTTTAGGACGAACAACAATATGAACTAACTACTACCCTCAGAGCTCCCAGGGACTCAACCACCAACCAAGGACTATACATGGTGGGACTCATTGTTCTGGCAGCATGCATATAGTAGAGGATTGCAAATTCGATCATCAATAGGAGGAGAGGCCCTTGGTCCTGTGAAGGTTCTGTGCCCCAGTGTAGGGGAATCCCTGGGCCAATAAGTGGGAGAGGGTAGGGTGGCAGGCATCGGGAGGGGGGAGGCAACAGGGGTTTGTATTTGTTGTTTTTGTTTGTTTGTTTTTTGGAGGGGAAACTGGGAAAGGAGAAATTTACAGGTAAATAAAAAAATACCTAATTTAAAAAAAAAAAAAAAAAAAAAAAACCTGCGGGTTTGCGAGATGGCTCAGCGGGTAAGAGCACTGACTGTTCTTCCTAAAGGTCCTGAGTTCGGATCCCAGCAACCACATGGTGGCTCACAACCACCCATAATGAGATCTGAAGCCCTATTCTGTTGCGTGTGAAGACAGGGACAGTGAATTACGCCAGAGGGAGTGGGGCCAGGGGGGCCGGCAGTGGTCCTGAGTTCAGTTCCTAGCAGCCACATACATGATGACTCAAGGCCATCTATACAGCTACAGTGTACTCATACACATAAAATGAAAAAAATAAATCTTAAAAAAAAAAAGAAAGTTGAGGAGAGGGTTGTGACACAGAGTTCTAATTTTTGAGTATCACAAGGTCTCTTATTTACATATTGACCAATGTACAATGCTATGTCCATTGTCATGCATTTTAAGATTAAGATTTTCTGATAGGGCATGAATTTAGTTGGATTTTTAATTTACATGCAGCTTTTCACAGGATATTTTGCCCAGCTTATCTTGGGTTTGAAAATGCTATGCTGCAGGATGATATTTAAATTAAATTCTGGTTGAGCAGCACAATCTGAGGACATCATTTGATGCAGCCACATGATTTGTGTATGCATTAAAGCTGCAGTCAAAATTCATTGTATTTCCATTTACCTTACAAAATGCATTCCTTGTAGGATTTGTGGACTTAGGATAACTTTTCTAACCATTTTACCTTCTAGAACATAAATAAGTAGATTCCTTGACATTTTAAAGTTTATTGTTTATTATTGTGACTTCTTGTCACAGGCAGGTGCTGAGTGTTTGCAACCTCATACAATGAAATGAGAACTTCATGCCTAACGAGGGCCTGTGGGACTTGCCATGGATGGCTTTTTCATGCTTCAATATGTTCACTCAGTTATTTTAATGATGTTTCTATTTGACAAGTTGAAAACATTCCAACTGAAGAACATACTAATTGGAAAATACATCTGTATTAGTACTGTAGTTTCTAAAGTTCTTCAAAGCTGGGGATGGGGTTCACTGGTAGTCAAGTTGCCTCAAATGTGAATGACCCCCAAGTTTATTCCCAGCTCTGCAAAAATTAGATTAAAAAAAAATGCTCAGAACTCTTGATTCATAAATAAGCAATAATCACAGAATTTTAAATATGTGGTATTTCAAGTATTCAAAATTTTTCCCTTGTGATAGCTTGAAAATTGATATTGTAATGCCTGCTTCTTTATATTTTATAAGTTGAGCAATACAATGTCACAACACAGATGTAATATCCCTATAAAAGGATGACTTTAACAAGTGTTCTCTGTTTGAACACCATTGTTGAACACATTTACTTGCAGTCAGACATTGTAAAAATTGTAAGAGGTCTCAGCAAAACCCTCATACAAAGTCTCCCACAGGAAAATATTTTCACCTCCTTTGGGTGAATAGCCTTCATGGTCCCACAGAGTAAGATAAAACAGAGAAAATGAGACAAATGATAAAAAAGCAAAGCATGTGATGTCTCATAGGAAGCTTAGAACATAAGTAGAACCAGCCTTGAAGACCATCATAACAAGCCAAACCTTTCACATATAGTTTCAAGGCCTTGTGCAAACGAAGGTCACTGTTTCTTTTAACATTGAAATATTTCCTCCTGCTGACCTTTGGCCTTTGTAACGACTGCATATACAGATGCAGAACCCAGAATGGTCTTGGCCGGAGTGAACGCAGGAAAGTGTGAGGAAGAAGGCATCCCTTAAAGCGCTCATCTTGCTGTACATATTGTATACATGAATTCATTTTTCTAAACTTTGAAGTGGATAATACTTTTAGTTTCCATTTTCAATGAAATTACCCTGCTGTTATTAAAGTAAATGCACCAGAAATTCATGCAAGGTAAAAGACAGAGTTACTGCTTGATCCTGCATATGATACTTTATTCTCTAATCATCTAAACACTGGCTGCAGCAGAAAGCTACCCTAATCAACTCCATGGTCTCTGAATTTATATAAGGTTAGGTTTATGGAAAAGGGTACTCTGATCTTAGTGTCCTTATAATTCGAGGATCATCTCAAGAAGAAACTAGCGCTTTCAGGTGGTAAAGAAGGGAAGAAAGAAAGAAAGGGAGGGAAGGAGGGAGGAAGAGAGGGAGAGAGGAGGGAAGGAAGGAAGGAAGGAAGGAAGGAAGGAAGGAAGGAAGGAAGGAAGGAAGGAAGAAGGAAGAGAAGAAAGAAAGAAGATCCACTCCTGTGTATCAGGAGCTTGGATCATGGGCTTGGATAAGTGACATCTTCCCATGTATTTTTGCAATATCAAATGCCATCTAGCTTTTCTATCTTTATCTGTAAATTGGTAGAGAGGAGAAGATCTGAGAGAGGTATCAGTAGTCAGAGGCAATGTGGATATTTCTCCCTGTGACAACCTCCTAACATGTTTCACATAGAACCAAAGCACTCTGACACTAAGGAAAGATTTTGAATCTTCTCTAGAGAGACTAGCAACATTTTTTAGTAGAGAAAACAGAGGAGTGATGTTGTGCTCTGGAAAAATGAGTGCTTGTTGTTACAGACTCACTGTAGGCTGCACAAGGACATGGTATGATTCTCTGAAGTGGTTCTGATTCCTAAGAAACTGTTCAAAAAACCAAGAAGTTTTTCATTGCAGAGTGGAACTAAGAAAATGGAAAGATGACAACAAAACATTAGAAAAAATGAAAACATCAGTTTTTCTAAAAGTTGAAACATTTGTGTAAAACTATTAATATTGTGATTATTTTTCCTGTGTTCATTTTCTGACTAAGATCTTTAAATGAAAAATGAAAAAAGAATTCAGAAGAATGTTTTGGACATCTGTATTTCTGGACAATTAACTGTATGAAGGTTAAGAAATCAAAGTAAATGCAAGAACTCCCTTGGTCTCCTGAGTGTAGCAAAGCAGATTCCATTCGTATTCAAGGGAAAAGAAGAAGCCATTTGTGTCAAATTCATAGGTCAGAATATTTCAGAAACTTATGTCTAACACAGCTCAGCTAGGGAAAAGCAAAGGACATTTCAGCTGGATGCCTGGCCAATTCCAGGAGGTAGGAAAAAAAATGGTATGGTCACATGGCTATGAATGTTGTTTCTCTTCTGAAATTGACATCGTGGCCAGCAAAGACTAACATTTAAAGGAATTTTCTGGAACATCCACACTAATGAAGTACAGCTGAAATTGATCACAACGTCTTAGCTACAATACCTTATGCTTTCAGTCTATGTGCTCATGTGAAATCCCAGAGCTGGAGAATTATATGTCATCCTTTCCTAACAAGGACTTATTACCTTAATAATTCAAGTTGTTTTTTCAAACTAGCTGAGAGTATTTCTAGTAAGCATAGTTTAGAACTATCATCACATGCATGCTGCTCAGCCTATGTTATCCCCTCCCCACTGGATTTTAATAAACTGATTCATTTAGAAATTAAAGTGAAATTATTGAGGATATTTAACCTTTGATTCCTTTATACATATGGTATGATTTTTTTCTTTGTTGTTAAAGGAAGAAAAAATGTCTTTCTTTAATTGTTTTTTTTTTTTTTGTAGAGTGGTTTCAGTGGACATAACATTCTTGCCTAAAATGTCCTTCTGCTGTTTTGCCCTTTCAGGCTTTCTGTAAATATCTGCACTAATAGATGAATATAACATGTATTGTCTGTGCTGGCTATTTTTGAGAGCAAAAGTTCATGCTATTCGTAGTAATCCTTTTCTCTATAAAATACATTAACAATATACTGGGACAACAGACAAGATCTTTATCTCAAGTGTGAGTCAGATACTAAGGGGAAGGCTGCCTTCAATCATTCCCTGGCCCAAACACAAGTTTATAAGGAAGCATAATTCAAAAATGCATTCTAATAGAAAATTCTTAAATATATCTGATTAAAAATTGCCATGAGATTTAAAATATTTTTTTATTTGTATAGCAAGGGAAGTATATGACAGACTATAGTACAAATTATATTGATAAATCTTCCTTGAGGACAGAGTCTGAGAACATGAAATTGTCAACCTCACCTCTCTTTCTTCAACCTCAGTCTCAAACATGTTTATTTCAAGTGCCCTCCAAAACTCCCTGTCCTAGGGAAGCTTGACCCTAGTACTTTTACAGGGGAAAAATGAATCTCAAATAGAAAGTGTTTTAAAAAAATCACTCCCTGGAGAATAACTCTAAGGGTGAACTATTTCTATCAGAGGTTATTATTGTTTATCCCACAGTAGATAAATATTTATTGTGGGAGTGGGAAATGCTAAGTTCCTGTGTGGAGAATCTCTGTTCTGCCTGGAAGCCTCTCAGTCAGTTTAGCGGAATACCTGCTTCAGTTAGGCTTTCCTACTCAGTGAAGCAAGCCGAATAGGCCGATGTTATTGATCCATCTGCTCCTTGAGGTTTATTCCTTAGCTTTTGCTACTACATGATTAAGAAACTTAATCATTTGATACTTGAAGTAGATCAATCTTTATACAAGACATTTATGTGTACTGATGTGTTTTTTAGTAGCTTCAAAATAATATATCATAAACTATAAATTGAAAATGGCTTTCTGAAATAGTGAGTAAAATTATTTTTATCACTATTTCACAAAAAAATGAAGGTCAAAAAAGGGCATACGCTCTTGTGTGTGAGTCTGTGCTTGCATGCACACATGTAGGTATATGTTTGTATGTGTGGATGTGTACTCAA
Organism: Montemys delectorum; assembly: GCA_019843815.1. Lineage (NCBI taxonomy): Eukaryota > Metazoa > Chordata > Mammalia > Rodentia > Muridae > Montemys > Montemys delectorum. The sequence goes on from JADRCD010121342.1 coordinate 18,671, forward strand.
CTTACAATGGGAGTATATGGGATTCTCTGTAATGTTAAGCAAGAAACTTACATTTTGATTACCTTAGCTTTATCAAATGTGAAGTAAGTAAAATGATAGCATTTTCATTATATAATGTACAAAAATGAATGCTTCTAAAATGTATAAAACAATAACAATATATAGTCATATAGTATGATGTAGTCATTGCTTTTTACTGTGATGCTGAAAATAGAAAATTATATTTCCTGATGATTTATCTGTACAGTAATAACTTTCATTTCTACCTCCCTTGGCTTGCCTGGTAGTTTGAATGAAAACAGCCCCACAGCCTTAAGAGGACTGGCCCAATTAGGAGGTGTGGCCTTGTTGGAGTAGGTATGGTTTGTAGGAGAAAATGGGGCAGGCTTTGAGGTCTCAGAAGTTCAAACCTGCCTAGTTGCTCAAAGTTCAGTTCCAGCTGTCTGCTGATCTGGGTATAGCACTCTCAGCTCTTTCTTCTGCACCATGTCCACCTGCAGGTAGCCCTGCTCCCAGCCATGGCAATAATGAACTAAACCTCTGAACTTGTAAGCTAGCCCCAATTAAATGTTTTGCTTTGTAAGAGTTGTCATGGTCATGGTGTTTCTTCACAGCACCATCACAACTATCCCTAATTAAGGTAGCTTGGTTTGTATATAGTGACATATAAGTGCCATTAGCAGATACTTATACATTCTTATGTATATTATTATACTATGAATAAAACCACTTAGTGCCACATTTAGCAAACCCACAGAGTTCATTTACTTGTTTCTGTCTTTTGATTCCTTATTTAATTATGTATCCTGTAGTTAACTTGCTTTTTAGTTTGTACCTAGCAGGATCTAGGAATACAGCAGGAAATATTCTAGCCAATATGCCAATTTTAGCTTTTTAGCTTTTAGTAAAAACAGTTGGACACATAAACAGATTTTGCAAAGGTATGGTTGGTAGGAGCTCAAAAGAAAAGGGAAGCAGAAAACAGTAAGTTAAGAGCAGTATATAGGGTAAGGAGGGCAAGGTTTTAAAGTCCATTCTGCTGGGTGACCCGGAAGCAGTGCCTTGAAGTTTACCAAGAGAACATAGCTGATTTTGGGCAGAATCTGTGCTGACAGAGAAAGCAGACATTGTGGGGGGGGGGGGGTCTTTAAATCCTCAGATTTTCGGGGAGAGCAGGGAAAGCCAGAATACGTTAAAGGCTCAAGTAATGAAAGAGTGAAAAGGAAGAGGCTTGGGTTATTTTGAGCCAGAATGAACAAATTAGAGAACCACCATCTGCAGACCAGGGAGACATTGTAGACATTGGAGCCAAGATGATGTGAACTGGAATTAAAACATTCGACTTTTGCTTTTAGTTACCAGGATTTGCAAGGAACAAGTCTGAACTGTAGGTGAAAAGAGCTCATGTAAATGGAGATTCTGCCATCTTGCTGTGCTGAACTTTATAACCATCTTTCTGAGATCCTGTGGTCCTCAAAGGGATGGTGAAAGGAAAGCAGCTGAGTCAGAGACAAGGGTGATATTTTAGGTTTCATTTCTCTGACTAATGAGTATTACTTTGTGTTAAGGCAATTGAAAGAACAAAGAAAGAGGAAGTAATTATACAGGAATGTTTCTTGTCTTGCATTGCTGTCAGTCACCCACTACTTCCTGGAGGCCACACAGACACAGTGCTATACCTAAGGCACAGACACAATCTTTTCTAGTTTTAAAAGTCCTAATACTGAGTAACAGTGGCTATATGACTGTAGAAGAATCCTGCAGTCTTCCTCCCAACCTCCTCATTCGTAATGCAGTAACTCCTCACAAGCAAGTTGTAAGTGGCCGTTGCTTTAGTAACAGGAAAGCCCTAGTAAGCCAAGGGAAGCATCCTTAACGATAATGAGGTTTGGGATACAATGTCTTGATTGCAGGGTGGAATTTATCAAAATATTTTGATAACCAGATGGTCTTTATTCAAAATGTACCATTCATAGTTGTCTTGATGGTAAATAGATCACTTTAAGTGCACAAATTGATTTACTTCCAGAAATGCTAACATGTTCCTGAAAATAGTGACTCAGTGGAGAGATGACGGGCATACTCTATATATACTACCGATTTTTTTTGTAACTTTTTGTTTGGTATGAATGTCCAGATTGAAGGTGATTCAACATATAATCTGTCATAATATTTTATAAAAGATTCACATAACTAGTTTCAAAAACGAAGCTAAAAAGTATTCTGATTTTAAACGACACCTATAAAAGGGAATGTCATACTTGAAATGACAGCAATGTGATTATTGAAAATGAAATAATCTACAATTTTGGTCTAATAAGTAAAATGTGAAATCCACTGTATCAGGCTATTTCTGCCACTAGAAAAACCATAATTAGAAATCTCTAATTATGTATGCACATGCCAAAGTATGAGTACTCCAGCAAATGAAAATTTACATATACAATGTTTTTAATCAAAGCACCTATTTGATTGTACAATTATCTGTTTTGCAACATGAATTGTGAATTCTATCCTTGTGATTCTGCATTTATACAGGTACCCAATTATTGTGTTGGTGCAACTTTGAAACGCCTTCTTGATGTGTTATGGTGTTGGTTCTCTTGCATTTAGACCAGTATGAAAGCAATTTTGTTTAACTCAAAGCAGAACTTACTAGATCAACAGAGGAAGTGCATCTTCATTCTACTTATAACAGGAGAACTATGTTTTACTTCCATTCTCTGCTAAGAAAGGAATGATGTGAGCTTTTATTCTCATGCAATTTGTTGTTTTCTTCCTATTTGGAATTTTGTTCAAAATATGAAGACAACTCTGCTTCCCAGGGAGAAGCCGTTGGTGGCAATAATACTGAGTTCACTCAATTTTCCACATTGTTAGTCCCTAAATGATGGGAGTAGGCTGTTGATCCCTGCCACTTGTAAGCAGTAGAGAAACTTTAGAGCTGGTAAAATACCAGATTTATAGTCCTGAAGACAGATGTTCTCTGTGGAGATGCTGGGAAATGCCTTGTGAAGCAGTGAGGCAGAACTGCATTTGTTTGTGGTCTTTCTGGACAATCAAGAATCTCCTTGGCTCTCTGTGAACGAGGGGCAATAAACTGGGTCACCTGTTCACAGAGACAGAGCTCTGGGTAAGTGGGATTTTGCACTCTAGTTGTGTCATAAAGGCAGGACAGCTGAAATATGAGCTTCTTCCTATGCAAAATGATTCACCATCCCATAAAATGGCTTTACATTTTAAATGGGCCATTGGTAAAAGTAGGGATATCGTCTTCTGAATCTTCAGAAAAGGACTTTACGCATTTTGCACAGTCTCTAAGGAATACATAGAGACATGATGTGACACCGTAACACATCACTGGATTCTCTTCTCCATACTTGCAAGTAAAAATGTACATGAAAGAAAATTCTGAATGAGGCATGAATAGAAAACTAGTTTGTAAATGCTCAGTCTGGCATCTTTGACTCCAGGAAGGTTTGTAATCAAACCATAAAGGAAACCTTTGAATGCTTCTGGGCTCTTTAACTTTGGGTTTTGCTGTCTCTCTAAATATTGAGTTTTCTATAACACATTTCATTTTGGGTATGAGATGCCCCAATTCTATCTCATTCATAGGCCAAACTGCCTGTAATCTCTCTCTAGTCTACTTTATGTTGTTGTTTGTTTGTTTGTTTTTGAGATAGGGATTATCTTCATAGCCCCTGTTGTCCTAGAAGTCACTATGTAGACCAGACTGGCTATGGACCTAAGGAGATAGACCCCCTGGGGGTGGGGGACTCTACCTCCAGGTGTCTGGGATGGTTAATGTATGCATGGTGATGCAGGGTATGCCTTAATTTACAATCTTAGCTTTTAATCCTGCCAGAGAGAGAATGCTCTATTATGACAAAAACTACTATCGTCCTGAGCTATCTTCAGGGTACTGGGTCTAAGATCTCTTGTGAAAACCAAAATCTACAGATGTTCAAGTCATTTAGATAAAATTCAGAGTATTTGTATATATTATACCAGTATCAATGCACTGAAGTCATTTTTCTACTGGATTTTCTAAGGAATAATGGCAAAGAAAAAGCCCAGGCTTTTTCGGAGAAGATATAATAACGGCTTTTTAAAAAATAATTTTACCCAACCAATTATAGTTCCCATTGATACAGAAGGTTGTCCATGTGTAGTATCAGAGTGAACTATGTCTCCTGGTATTCTTGTTCTTGTATAGTTTATCTGTGTATTGATCCTTAGCTCAACTATGTAATATTGTACAAATATGCCACAAGGAAAAGCACTTGTATTAGAATTTTTCTTTAGACCACTCATGGAACTGACCTGTACATTATATGACAGCCAGGGTATTCTGCTAGAAAGATATATCATTCAAAAGGAAGGAGTTACTGTGGATGGTTGGAAGAGCACCCTCATAAAAGCGGGAAGAGAGGAGGGGATGGGGGCTTGTGAAGGAGAAAGTGGAAAAGGGAATAACATTTGAAATGTAAATAAATGAAACAACCAATTAAAAAATTAAAAAAAAAAACCTATGTTATATGTTGTGCTTGTTAGAAGACCCATGAAGTAAATACGTTCACCAGGGATCTAAATGTAGCTTTATGAAAGACCTACAACATCTCATAAAACAGACTATTTGCTCAGTAAAACTACAGAATCATGAGGAGAGTACATGGGTGTTTGGGTTAGTGTGTTGAGCAATACCAATTGATAAAATATACATCTATTACATGCTGTTATGCTCTTGATATGAACTATGATGATTTGTTTATTTGTCTGAGAAGTAATTGTAATATCACACAGGCTGTGAGATGAACTAAATAAAATAACATTGTGAAGAGTTTAGTGAAATAGCTGAATAATATTAGCACTTCATGAATGATGATAGTTATATTAATTACATTATTACAGACATTACTCCCAATAGGATGATAGGTTCCACAATTACCAATATCAACTTCCACACTTAAGCAAGAATACCTGAAAGCTAGTGTATTCCAAATATCCTTTATATCTATCACCACAGAGAAAGTGAATCTACTAATATACTCACTATAATTCTTTTGATTTGTTTGTTTTACCCCTTGGTGTCTGAGTTAGCTGAACAATCAGACTAGCAGTGTCCTTGTCCATTAGAAATGCTATGCAAAACCAAAACACTACACATTATACATTAGGGGAGAAGTCAAGCATTCTCCAACACACCAATGGTAATAATGTCAGCTTGATTAAAAACTCCCTGTGAACATTGTGCTTTTTGTAATTTGTCTATTGCAGGACAATGATCTGACTACCTTCAAATTGACTAAGATATGAAAATATGTTAAAATACAGTCTTGTATCTCACTCACTTTAATATTACTTCACTCAATGAAATGGATATCTGAGAATGTTTAAGTTTACCAGAAATAAGAGTAGAAGTACTCATGGTGGCTAACTCATACCCTAGTCTTTTCCTGTGTAGCTTAATGAAAACAAGGTTGGTTTTGCTCTCATCCAAAATGTTATTTGCACAACCAGGAAAAAACTCTTGATATATATACATATATATACATACACACACACACACATATAATATATACATATATACATAAACACACACATACACACACACACACACACACACACACACATATATATATATATATATATATATATATATATATATATATATAAAATAATGGATGTAAGTAAATGCCTGAAAATTAGAGTTTTTAATACAGAGAAGAGGCAAAGGTGAGAATTACTTGACATGATTCCTTTGAGTGTGCTCACTAGAGCAGTGACTTTGACATCACTTAAACATTAACTGAAATTCAGGCTTGGGCTAAATGTAAGATCCATTTCACCAGAACTGTCTTTACAAAGTTAACTTAGGTAATTCTCATGGTTATCAGGATTGAGATACACTGATCCAATAAATCACATTTCTACATGTATTTTCTCTGTGCGATGTATCATAAAGCATCCTATGTAGTTGATGTCTATTCCCTTTCCTAACAACATCTATGCAAATATCTTTACTTCTTCTTAATTTCTTTATAAATAGCTTCTAGGCTGGCAATGTCATTTTGTATCAGGCAGTTTGGTATGGGAGAGCCTGTATAAAGTCTTCTGCTTATTACAGTGGTTAAAGAAAAAAAAATGCTACCATCTTCTTAATCTATTCTGAACTGATAAATCCATGCTAACCATCTAATGTGGAGTCTTCTTTTAAGTTGATCAGTAGAAAGAGAATCTTCAATGCCAGTTCAATAAAATAAAAAGCACAGTGACCCCCGTGATTACACAAGGTCACAAAAAAAACAACAACAAAAACAAAAACAAAACAAAACAAAAAAACCGATCCACTGCATGGAGGAAATAAGAATTAAGACTCTAAACTTAAAGTTTGTTAGCTAATTATTTGAAATAGAAAAGCAATTAAATACATTAAGGTATATCACTATATTTGGTTTTTATCTTATAGATAAATAGAGTAAAACTTATATGGATTCTTAAGTGTTAGGTGTTTTGTTATTGATACATGCATTCTGATATGGCTGAGAAGAAGGCTCAGCGGTTGGCAGGACTGTCTGGTTTCCTCAGGGTCATGAGTTTGATCCCTGGCTCTTGCAAAAAAAAAAAAAAAATCTCTTTAGCCGGGCAGCGGTAGCTCACGCCTTTAATCTCAGCACTTGGGAGGCAAAGGCAGGCAGATTTCTGAGTTCCAGGACAGCCAGGGATACACAGAGAAACCCTGTCTCCAAACAAACAAATAAACAAACAAACAAAAACTTCTGATAATTTCTCATGCGATATATTAGTTTTTTTAATTTATTAATGATTTGGTATATGTTGAGTAAGTGAACATTTCTCAGGAAATGTTGAGAATCTGTTTGTCTAACTTCTAAGTATTTGTTTTAATTGGAAGAAAATAAAAGACAAAACAGTATTTTAAGATGCTTTATGGGTTTCTTTCAGGAAAACTAATTTTAAAATCATAACACCACTTAATATAAACAAATAAATTTCCTTGAGTTTAGAGGAATAAACATTTTACACATGTTAGAGGATAAGAGGAAAGAGAAGTAGGCAATAGAGAGCGAGAATGAGAAGCCAAAAGAAGGACTCACCACAGTTGTTCAGTCAATGGACAGGCACCATCATCTGCAAAGCAAAATTTTATCTTTATAATGCGATCATGAATTCTATAAAAGAAATCAAATTGTTTACAAAATCCATTTTGAAAATCTATAAGAACAAAATTAAACAAGTAAAGAATATTGCTGGTCTGATATCTATCATCACCATTTCAGAGTCAGAATAGTTTACTCATTTTTTTATAAAAATCATTTTAATAAACATATCAGGGATATATATTATGTAGATATTTTGACAGTTATGATTAAAGTGTATGCACAACCACAGTGATATTTATATAACAGTATTAGTCCAGGCATGAAAACAACTTTAAAATAACCTAATATACAGCTCTGATGTCATATACACTGTATTTATGGAATATTCTCTACACAAAAGATGCTAGAGTATTTAACACAGTACTTAGGGACTTCAGTAACTGTATATATACTCTAACTTTTTAAGATTGTCTCTTTTGAATCTATATCCCGCTATTTTCCATTGTGTATTTTCTTAAAACAAGCTTTCTTCCTTTTATCGTTCCTTCATCCTTCCGTCCACTTTCTGTCCTTCTCTATCTTCTCCCTTCTTTCTTTCTCTCTCTCTGTTTCTTTCACTCTTTCTTTCTTTCTTTCTTTCTTTCTTTCTTTCTTTCTTTCTTTCTTTCTTTCTTTCTCTTCTTTTCTTCCTTTCTCTCTTTCTCTTTCTGCCTTTCTTTATTTTTTCCATCCTTTTTTCTTCTTTCCTTCTTTCTTTCTTTCCTATATTACTTATCACTTCCTTCTCTTTATGCCTTAGTATCCTTTCTACTTATTTTACAGAGATAGCTCAGATGATGTTTTTGTGGTAGATCTCTTCTTGCTAGGCATAGAAGAATTACTCTTCATTCTAGGTATTTTGTCCATATATTGTACTATCAGGTTATGATTATATCTTATGTTGTATTCAGGAATATTTGTGCTTGTCCTGTTAATTTTTGGGAACCAGAAGACTTCTTGCTATCCTTCTGTCAGAGAAGATGATTTGAGGTGCTGACTGAAGTATAAATATTGGGTTCCAGACATGTCAGCAGGAGTGTGTAAATGGAGTTACCCAAATTTAATGTACGAGACCATATGTATCAGTATATTTCTGTTTTTTTCAAAGATTTCTTTTTAAGTGTGTGCATGTTCAACATGTACACAGGTGTCTGCAAAGCAAGAGATGGCATCATATGACTTTGAGCTAGAGTTATATGAACAATCCCAGTGCTAAAGAACTCTTTATAATTAGCAGAGACAAACAGTCTGTGACCCCCTTTCTATTCTTCAGCAGATTATGTTCTCTGGATCTTGGTTTCTGTCACAACTGGTCAAATTTACTTCTTCCAGTCCCATGGCTGAGTGAAATAGTCTCAAGCATTGTCTGCCATAGTCTTTTAAAGAAAATAAAGCCATTTCATAATTTTCCTGATCTAAACAGGGAAAGAAGAAATCTCAAGCCAAAGTGTTCATATGATTCTTGATCAGAGACAAACTGATTTGTCTAGATTTTCATACAGCATTCTTGTTGCCTTATGTCTCAAGAATTTGAAAATATTGGAGTTTTATTCATAGCCCTTTTTTATTCTTTTCTACTTATATTTCAAGAATTGTGATCATTGATCTGTCTTCAATCACTTCCATAATTATATTAAATACACATTAACCATATAATAAATCTAATAAACAAACAATAGTAGAATATTATGAGATAAAATGAATAAAGAATAATTTATTCAAGATTTCTTAGTTAATCATATGTTGAGTAAATGCTTTTGTTTACTGAAGAAGTGTGTTGACACTAGTCTCATTTGCAGTGCAATTGTAGAAATCTTGGAGAGGGTGATAACCATGTATATGCTTCCTACTTTCAATGTTGTACCGTGGAGAAGTCAGGGAAGGAACTGCATACTCAGCTAAGTACAGGAGAATGAGATAATTTCAGACCAAGAAAATGAGATAATTTCAATTACTGAAATTTGGCTTGGCATGCAAATACTTAAATTGGATGGTCAGAAATCTGATCAGAATGATACAGAGCAAGGCAGCTTTGAAAGACAGGAGTTCACAGCTATGCAACAGAAATACAGCCAATATTATTAGTATCTAGGACTTCCAAAAGAGTAATAATGATAAAATTGGAGAGGTAAGTGGGGCCAGAATACGGACAACATGGAAGACCATTCTGTGAAGTTTCATACAGTTTAAAGGTCTTGAAGAACAACTGAAAACAAACTTCAAGGCAAAAGTGATTAGTGCCTCACAAACTAGAAATAAGGAGAAACTAGAAAGAAATGAGGAGAGTCATTTCATACAGAAAGGAACAAAAAAGAGCTACCAACCAATTTCTTAAATTTCATAAAAGAAGTTCTAAAAGATTAGATCAAACCCAACACAGTCATAACAGCTGACTTCACTACCCATCTCTCACCAATAGACAAGTCATCTGAACAAAAATTAAATAAGGGAACATTGAAGGTAATAACATCATAAATTGAATGGATCCAACAGACAGTTCAATCCTATACAATATTCCATCCAAGAGTACATATTCTTCCAGCAGCTCATAGAAATTTCTTTAAAACTGACCATACATCAAGAAATAAAATGGGTCTGAATGAATATAGGAAAATGGAAACACTATCTATACTCTATTTGACCACATTGGAATCAATCTCTTAATCAGCAGCAACGGAAAATACAGAAAGTTCAAAAATTCATGGAGATTTAACAACATACTGCTGAATCAAAGACAAGTGATTGAAGAAATCAAAGAGGACTTTTAAATATTCCTAGAAGTGAATAGAATTGAAACCACAACTTATCAAAACCTGCAGGACTTAATGAAGGCAACCCACAGAGCAAGGTCTAAGCATTAAGTGCCTACATGAAAAAGATGGAGCGCTCTCATATTAATAAGTTTTTGCTACAATTGAAGAATTTGAAAAAAAACAAACATAATGGACAGAAAGAGATGATAAAAATCAGGGCTGAAAATGATTAAACAGAAATTTAAAAAAAACAACAGAAAGAATGAAGAGATAGCTCTTTGAAAATATTAATAAGACTGACAAATTTTAATCAATAGAAAGAGATAAATGATGTTAATAAAATTGGAGATGAAAAGAGACATTACAACAGATATTGTTAAAATTTAGTCATGAGGGCACATTTTAAATGTTTATACTCCACAAAACTGAAAAATTTAAAGAAATTAATAAATTTCTAAAAGCATGTAGCCTGCCAACTTTAAGTCAAGATTAAGAAAATAATTTAAGCAGCCCTACAACAACCTCTGAGAAAGGAGAAGTACTGTAAATTCTCCCAAATAATTCAGCACAAAGTTCTACCAGTCCTTCAAAGAAGTACCAGCTGTCTTCTATAAAACTGAAGAAAAATAAGGTGTTCAATTTCTTTATATGAAATCAGGATTATCTTGACATCCAAACTAGATAAATACCTGGCTGGGAAAAAAAGTATAGGCAAATCTGCTCTGTGTATAGGAACAAAAGGAAATTTTTAACAAAAATATTTGCAAGCCAAATTCAATATGCATGTTAAAGATCACATCAAGATAACACCAGCTTCACCTCACATATGCAGGAAAACCTCAGCATAGATACATTCATCAATGTATTCCAACATACAAACTTACTCAATTACAGAATCCACATAAGCATAGAAGCAGAAGGTAAAAGGTATTTCACAAACTCCAGTAAGTTTTCATCGTAAAAGTCCTGAGATTTAGGAACATGGGGTACACCTTAACATAATAGAGACATTATACAATGAGCCTACACCCAATGTGATACTAAATGAGGAAAATGGAAAACATTTCCACTAAAATCAGGAACAACACAAGGATATCTACTTTCGTCATTCTTCTTCAACATGGTGACTGAATTCATGGACAGAGCAATAAAACAAGAGAAGGGAATATCAGTAGGAAAGAAAGAGGTGAGAGTATCCTTGGTCTACAAATTATAGGATTCCATATGTAAAAGATTATAGAGATTCTACTTGTACTATTTAGAACTGATAAGCACATTCAGCAATGTAGCATTAATAAAAAAAATTAACAACAGTGATCTGTCGGAAGCCATCTAGGAAAAGATATGGCAACCAAGTCAGTTTTCTGGAGATTTTTTTGGTCACCCTTTTGCAAGGTTGTCTGAGGTGTGCTGTGAGATGCCGGTTCCTAAGAGACTTCATCCCAGGATTGCTTCATGCTGCAGATAGGCGTTTTCTGATACTATTAGATAACCTAATGTTTCCTGGGCATCTGCCTATCTTATTCAGGCAGATTTCCTACAGAATCTATATGACGATGTACCTTCATGTAGTAATGCTGTGAAGATGTGTTGATGTGTTCATAATTCCTAGTAATGATTTTATAGAATTCCTAAATTAACACAAGTAATCTTAAACCCCAAATAGAATAAAAGCTGTAAATACAACTCTGTAAACCATCATTTGTCACAGACACATTGCACTAGGAAAGAAAAGCAGGCTTGGAACAAATTTATGATCAAGGAAAACATTCTTTATAGGTTAAGAATGACGTCATTATCTGGTAAGTAAAGTTCATAAACTGGGAATGGGAAATTTATTGTAGGTGCAAGGACAGAAAATAAAAGATGGACTAGTCTACCTATACAAGACTTCAAAATAATAAAACACAAGGCAAGTTGGTTTGTCTTTTTACAAAAGTTTGCTAACTTATGGCATAAAATTATTGGTTTAAATTTGTAATAAATGTATCAAGCTAGTAACAGATAATGAATGACTAGTAAGATACTAATCTTAATGGAAAGATTGTAAACAATACTGCTGTGACTCCTATCAATCTATGACATGAACTATTGCCTTAAACTTACTATTAACTTGTGGAATGCAAAAATTCTTAGAAAATCATGTGATCAATTATCTTGAGAAGGCATAAAAATTAAGAACTACAATAAAGCAGTGGTATAGCCTCCTTCAGCTTCATCCACTATGTATCTACATGTACCTTTCTTCATTTCTTTTTTGCTCTTGTCTTGTCTTGTCTTGTCTTGTCTTGTCTTGTCTTGTCTTCCCTTCCCTTCCCTTCCCTTCCCTTCCCTTCCCTTCCCTTCTCTTCTCTTCTCTTCTCTTCTCTTCTCTTCGCTTCCCTTCCCTTCCCTTCTCTTGTCTTCTCTTCTCTTGTCTTCTCTTCTCTTCTCTCCTCTTTCTCTTCTCCTCTCCTCTCCTCTCCTCTCCTCTCCTCTCCTCTCCTCTCCTCTCCTCTCCTCTCCTCTCCTCTCCTCTCCTCTCCTCTCCCCTCCCCTCCTCTCCTCTCCTCTCCCCTCCCCT
>JADRCD010121347.1:0-12648 GCA_019843815.1 Montemys delectorum
TCTTTGTATACATTGGATATTAGCCCTCTATCAGATATAGGGTTGGTAAAGATCTTTTCCCAATTTGTTGGTTGCCGTTTTGTCCTATTGACAGTGTCTTTTGCCTTACAGAAGCTTTGCAACTTTATGAGGTCCCATTTGTCAATTCTTGATCTTAGAGCAGAAGCTATTAGGCTTCTCTTCAGGAAATTTTCCCCTGTGCCTATTTGCTCAAGGTTCTTCCCCACTTTACTTTCTATTAGTTTCAATGTATCTGGTTTGATGTGGAGGTCCCTGATCCACTTGGACTTGAGCTTTGTACAAGGCAAAAGGAATGGGTCGATTTGCATTTTTCTACATGTTGACTGCCAGTTGAGCCAGCACCATCTGTTGAAAATGCTGTCTTTTATCCACTGTATGATTTTAGCTCCTTTGTCAAAGATCAAGTGACTATAGGTGCATAGGTTTATTTCTGGGTTAAACAATTCTTAACAACAAAAGAACGAACAGGTTGGGGAATCACCATCCCTGACCTCAAGCTTTACTACAGAGCAATATGATAAAAACTGCATGGTATTAGTACAGAGAAAGACATGTTGATCAATGGAATAGAATTGAAGACCCAGAAATAAAACCACACACTTATGGTCACTTGATCTTTCACAAAGATGCCAAAAATGTACAATGGAAAAAATACCTATAGTCTCAGACTTTAAAGACAGTGTCCTGCTCCTAATAACCATGACTGGCTTCATAATAATGATTACTCTACACAGCTTCTGTAGATGTTTCCTCCAGAACCACTGGGAAAATGCTAAGAGAAATGACCCATAGTTCAGGCAGCCTCACTCTACTACACAGATTTTAAGATCTTGAAGCAAAAACTGTTTTTTAAGAATCATTAAAAATTCTCCAATGCAAGAAAGCTATATATTAAAACCATATAAATATAATATGCAATATTAAGAATTATAAATCCAGTGTCCTAATAACCAAAGATAAATACTGTCAAAAATACTTATACATAAAGTTTAAGATCACTTATAAATATTATTCTTCGTCACATATTTGGCTATATCCCAATACTGTAGGAATGATTCAATACACATTAATCACTAAATGTAATTCACCACAGAAATGGACTCAAAGTCTGAAATCATGTCAATAGGCTACTTTCTCCAATGTGCCAAAATATAAACTCAACAAACCAAAACAACTAGAATTTCTACACTGTTGATAAACAGACAGAAAGAAAACTAAGTGAGGAAAATAAAAATATCTGCAGAGTAATATCAATAGTGTCACAAATTGACTCTCTCCCATGGGATGAGTCTCAAGTTGGGGCAGTCATTGGTTAGATGTTACCTTAGTCTCTGTTCCATCTTTATTCCTCCTCATCTTGTAGACAGACAAATTTTGGCTGAAGGTTTAGTGGGTGGATTGATGTCCTCCTTTCCCTCTAGAAGTCCTGCCTGGCTACGGGAGATTGGTCACTCAGCCTTTCTATCCCCCTCTGATAGAAATCTCAATGAGGGTCATCCCCGTAGGCTCCCAAATACTCCCCTATTTCAGGCTTCCAGCTAGTCAATTTCAATTCTCACTCCCAGTCTTTTCCTGCAATCATCTTGCCACATCTGACCACCATCCCCATTCCCCACCTCACCCCCTCTCCTATGAAGTTCTTTCTTTCTATCCCTATCTAATAACTATTTAGTTATCTCATTCCTTCTGAGTGAAATTTTTGCATCCTCCTTGGGATCTCCTTATTATATCATCTTTGTTTTCTTACACTTTATGGCTAATGTCCAATTATAAGTGAGTACATATCATATGTTTCCTTCTGGCTCTGGGTTACCTCATTCAGAATGATATTGTCCAGTTCCATCCATTTTCGTACAAAATTCATGATGACTTTGTTTTTAATATGCTTGTAGAGAGAAACTTAGCATGACTGCCTCATGAGCATTTTCATCCAGAGGAGATAGAAGCAGGTGGATAGATCCACAATCAGATATCAGGCAAAGCTTGGGGAGTCTTGTGGAAATGTGTGTGTGGGGGGGTGGGCACTAGAATTGAGCAAGTCATCAAGGACACCACAAGAAGACCTACAGAGTCAACTAACCTGAGACCTTTCATGCTCACAAAGACAGGGATTTCAACCAGTGTGCTGTACTCTAGCTCCTCCTACATATTTGTAGCAAATGTGAAGCTTGGTCTTCATATGGGTCCCCTAAAAAGTGGAGCATAGGATATTTTGGTCTCTCTTCCCCATCTTGGATTCCTATCCACTACCTGGACTGTCTTGTTGGGCCTCAGTGGGAGAGGATGTGAACAGTCCTACTGGAACTAGATGTCCTAGAGTAGGATGATACCCAAGGGTGGTCTCCCTTTTTCTAAGCAAAAATAAGGGATAATGTGGAGAGGGACTTGTAAGCTTGGTATTGGAAGGAGAGAATGGTGGATGGGCTGTGTTCCAGATATAAAGTGAATAAAAAATAATTGAGTTATTGGGGAGAAAAGCCATTCATACTTGTCACAAAAATAAAATACCTAATCCCTGACAAGTAAATGGATAAACTTTTAAGATTTTACAGGGAAAATGTAAGGGAAACTATATAAGATGGAGACAATTATTCTAGTCATGGATTAGAAAATTAATCTTGATGTTCTGACCATACTACTAAAAGCAGTCTTCAGATTTAATGTGATACTAATCAAAATTTTATGAACATTCTTCACAAACAGAGAAAAGCAATACAAACATTTAAACTGACACAAATAATCAAGAATAGAAAAACAAAACAAAACAGAAAAACAACAAAAACAACAAAGCAAACAGCAGCACCAGTAGCAACAACAATAAAACTCCTGAACAATAAGAATATTGCCCAAGGTATCAACATCCCTGATTTCCAAATACAATATATAGCCATAATAATAAAAACAGCAAGGTATTGTTACAAGGTAACAGGTATTGAAACAGGTAATTGTAGATGTACGGGCATGTATCTCAAGCTGACAGAGTCATCAACACATAAATTTATAAGGCAAATGTGATATATGTATATATATATACATATATATAACTGAATATAGAAAATTGAAATACTAAAATATGTAGGTAAATAAAATAAACTAGAAAAAGATCATAGTGTATTTTCTGTGTTAACTCAGATACAGAAAGAGAAACACTACGTGTGCTCACTCATGTGCAGCATATCTTAACTCTAAACTAGAGCACAAGAAGAAGACAAGGAATTAGTGTGGAACCATTGTTAGAATGGCAAAGGTATTGATTAAGGGGTAATAATAGATTGTAGGTAAATGAAATTAGAAATATGGAATACTGGAGTAGAAAAGCTTAAAGAGGAAGGACATAGGAGGATGCAGAAACCATGGGGGATTAGCCTAAAAGAAGAGTACATGAAAAGTCATAAGGAAACCTATGATTTCACAACCCAGTTAAAAATATAATATGGTGAATAATAGAATGTGTGTGATAAGAATAGGGGAATAATGAGCTTCAGTGAATGAAGATGTGGAATAGGAACAAGAGGGAGAGTTAAACCTGATGAAAAAAAGCTTACAAAATCTCAGAGGTTATTAAATTAATTTGCATGAATATTTCTTTAGTTGTGTGAGTCTCTTCATAGGAGACCCTGGACTCTATCATGATAAGATTCTCTCAGTGACTTTAAATTTTAAAAATAATATTAATATTTCTCAAAATTTTCCAAAAACTTGAATGTCAATGATGATTTTAAATAATATTTTCTGAGGTCACATTAATATGCTTTCAAGGTCAAACAAGAAGAAAATATTTTAGACCAACATCTTTAGTCATTAGAGATGCCCAAATCCTAACTTCTTAGTAAACTGAACTCAGTAAAACATCAAAAGAATCATATAGTATGAACAAGCAGGATTGATCTGTGGGACACAAGGAAGACTCAGTGTGTGAAGATAATAAATCTAGTATATCACAATTATAGAATAAAGTATAAAACATAAAACTGTCAAAATAGATCAACTCTACAAAATGTAACAATTTCATATTTAATAATCCAATAACATTTGATATATCCAGAAGATATGAATAAAGACTACAAGTTACATGATGCTAGTTATAATCTCTTCACTTTTGAGAAAATGAAAATGGTTTCTTTCTTATCTGAAACAAATGGTGCCCATAGCCTATGTTTTTGTTTAATATAGTACTTGAATTTACAGTTGAAAAAGGAAATCAAAAGGCATCTAAATACAGTTTCAAAAGCAATATTACGTCAGGTGGGAGTGGCTAAATTGTACATATAAAAAACTCTAAAGCCTATCCAAATTCTTGAAAATAGTATACAGATTCAATAAAGCTGTAAAATTCACAACTAGCAACTATAAACCACCACAATTCGATATAGTAACAAAAATTATCTGTCAAAGAACCAAAGAAAATAATCTTCAACTTCCTTCTATTCAGAATGAAATAATTTTGTGTTTTTCAAACATGTGTGCTGGTTTGTAATTAAGTCATAATTAGCATGAGAGAGAAGAGTGTTATGAAAGTAAAGGTCCCCTCAAATTCAAATAACAAACAATATCAAGATATACATTATAAAGTTAATTTAAATATAAGTTTTTGTTTTATGCAATTAAACTGAAAATAAGGTTTTCTTCTTGGAATTAAGTTAGATGTCTTCCATTCTAATTCCAACTTATTTTGAGCCTGTGAAAATGGCTCCTTTTACTGATGCAATCACTCTTTATCCTTTCAAAATTAAAATGCCATCTGTATTCTATTCAACTCTATATTATAATGCAAAATAATTTCATAATACACAATGTCTCATATTTACAGCCATACCTAAGCTTACAACTGTCAACAGCTCTCTAATAAAGCTTTAATAATAGAATTCAAATATTATTCTACTAAACTAGGGGTTCTATGTCATCGTTTCTCTTCTGTAGCAATAGTTCTTTAATTACAGAGGAACGCCCACATATGTTGCTGCTGCAGTGGACAGTACATGTTGTTTTTTAGCTGAATAAATAATAACACAACCTTAAATACCCAACCTTATGTACATTAGCATCAATTCCACTAAAAAGTCTTTCAAAAATGTAACAAACACTTCATTCATCTAGAATTGTCAAATAATTTCAAAGTGTCTCTGAATACAACTTTTTAAATTATAAAATCACAAAGAAGGGTATCTTGTTTCCACAGCAACTATGCAAACAGAAAAAGTTGTTATGGATTCCCCCCTCAGATAAAATAAGATTAAATAAAACAAACAAACTTGAATAGGAGAAAGCAAATAAATGGACTAAAACTAAAATCAAGTTGACATAAAGCTAAACAGCAAGGGTTTCAATATGATATTTTAAATATGAAATGCATTTCTCAGGTTCTGAAAACAAATAACCAAGCTGAGGGTCATTCAGGTCAACAAAAGATTTCTGTTCCAGAAGCACTTTTATACTGATTAATTTTTACTTCTGTATCTTAATCACCATATGTTTTTATGAACAAACTTCTGATTTTCAATTTTTTATTGGTTATTTTATTTACTTACATTTCAAAAGTTGTCCCCATCCCATCCTCCTTCCTCCTTCCTCTATGAGAGTGCTCACTCCCTCCTCACTGCTCTATCAGCCTCCTACCCTGGGGCATCAAGCCTCCATAGGACCAAGAACAGCCCCTCCCACTGATGCCAGATAAGGCAATCCTCTGCTGCATATGCAGCTGGAGCCATGAGTTCCTCCATGTGTACTCTCTGGTTGATGGTTTAGTCTCGGGGAGATATAGGGGTCTGGTAAGTTGATGTTGTTCTGCCTATGGGGTTGCAATACCCAGTCCTTCACCAGTCCCATGATTGGCTTCGAGAATCCTCTTCTAGTCAGGTACCTGCAGAGCCTCTCAGGAGACAGCTGTGAACAAGCTGTCTCCTGTGAACAATCATTTCTTGGCACCAGCAATAGTATCTGGGTTTGGTATCTGCAAATGGTATGGATCCCTAGGTGGGGCTGTTTCTGGATGCTCTTTCTTTCAGTTTCTGCTTCACTCTTTGGTTCTGCATTTGCTTTAGACAGAAACAAATTTGGATTAAAAATTTGAGATGGTTGGGTGGCCCCAACCCTCAACTGAGGCTATTCCTATCCATTGAATGTGGTCTCTACAGGTTCTCTCTCCCCTTTGCTGAATATTTTGACTGATGTCATCTCCACTGCATTCAGAAGCCTCTTGCTTCCCTAGCATCTGGGACATTGTAGTGGCTAGCCCCCATACCCCATCCTCCACTGCTACACACCTCTATTCAATTTCCTGACCCTCTATACCTTTCCCTTGTCTCCTTCCACACCTGATTCTGCTTCCCCCTTTCCCCTCACTCTCTTCTCGCCCTCCAAAGTCCTTCCTTTCCTCTACCTCCCATAATTATTTTATTCCATATTCTGAGTAGCACTGAAGCATCCAAACTATGGTCCTCCATCTTCTTGGGCTTCATACGGTCTGTGAGTTGTATCTTGGGTATTCCAAGCTTTTTATCTAATATCCATTTATCAGTGAGTGCCATGTATATTCTTTTGCAACTGAGTTACCTCACTCAAGATAATATTTTCTAGTTCTATCCATTTACTGGCTAGTTTCATGAAGTCATTGATTTTAATAACTGAGTAGTATTCTGTTGGGTAAATGTAACATATTTTCTGTATCCATTACTCTGTTGAAGGACTTCTGGGTTGATTCCAGCTTCTGACTATTATAAATAAGGCTGATATGAACATAGTGGAACATGTGTCCTTATTACTTATTCGAATATCTTTTGGGTATATGCTCAGGAGTGGTATAGCTAGGTTCTCAGGTAGTACTATGCCCACTTTTCTGTGGAACTGCCAACTGATTTCCAGAATGGTTGTACTAGCTTGTAATCCCACGAGCAATAGAGGAATGTTCCTCTTTCTCTACATCCTCACCAACCTCTGCTGTCACCTGAGTTTTTGATCTTACCCTTTCTGACTAGTGTGAGGTAGAACCTCAGGGTTGTTTTGATTTGCATTAGCCTGATGACTAAGGATGTTGAACATTTCTTTAGGTACTTCTTGCCATTCAAGATTCCTTAGTTGAGAATTCTCTGTTTAGTTCTTGTCTTAGTTAGGGTTCTCTAGAGTCACAGAACTTAGTCTCTATGTAGTAAAGGGATTTATTGATGACTTACAGTTTGTAGTCCAACTCCCAACAATCAACTCCCAACAACAGTCGCGGCAGCAGCTGTGAATGGAAGTCCAAGGATCCAGCAATTGCTCAGTCCCACAAGGCAAGCAGGCGAAGCAAAGAGAGCCTTCCTTCTTCCAATGTCCTTATATAGGTCTCCAGCAAAAAGTGTGGCCCAGGTTAAAGGTGTGTGCCACCACACCTTTAACCTCAAATGACCTTGAACTCATAGAGCTTTCTATGTTAATCCTATGGGATTCATAGCCACTATTCCTCAAGGTCTCTATGCCAAGATTCAGGTCAGAAACTTATATCTCTCAGCCTCTGGATTAGGGCCACAGGTGAGCCTTCTAATTCTGGATTGTAATTCATTTCAGATGTAGTCAAGTTGACAACCAGAAATAGCCACTATAGTTCTGTACCCCATTTTTAATAGGCTTATTTGGTTTTCTGGAGTCTAACTTCTTAAGTTCTTTGTATGTATTGGATATTAATCCTCTATGGGATGTAGGGTTTGTAAAGATTTTTTCCCAATCTTTTGGTTTCTGTTTTGTCCTATTGACAATGTTCCCTTTCCTAATGGAAGCTTTTCAATTTTACAAGTTCTCATTTGTCAAAAGTTTATCTTAGAGCCTGAACTATTGGTGTTCTGTTCAGGAATTTTCCCCCTGTGCCTATGTGTTAGAGACTCTTTCCTACTTTATCTTGTATTAGATTCAATATATCTGGTTTTATGAGGAGTTACGTGATCCACATGAACTTGAGCTTTAAGAAGCTCACTGATAGTCTCTTAAGAAGGATTTCTCTGATACAAAATCTGAGATATACTATGATTTATCAAGTGTGATGATACGAATACTTTAAACTTACTATATAACAATCTGTTAGGTGTCACTAAGAGTAGTTTTGAATATTTCACACAAAATCTTAGAAATCTAATAACTCTAAAGGAATGCTAACTACAAAGTCTATCTCTAACCCAGCAAATGAAAACTTGTATAACAAAAACTGCAAGTCATTGAAGAATGATATTGAAAAAGATATCAGAAGTTGGAAAGATATCAGTAGGATTAATTGAATTAAAATGGCCATTCTATCAAAAACAATCTATAGATCCAATAAATACCCATCAAAATTCCAACAGAATTCTTAACAAAAATTGAAAGGACAATTTTCAGACTCATATAGAAACACATACATGCACACACACACAAACACAAACATCAGAAAAAGAATATCTGAAACAATCTTGAAGAATAAAAATCAAACCAAAACTAACCAGAACTACTAGCAGCATCATCAACACTGATTTCCTGTTGTACTACAAAGATGTAGTAATAGAAATATAGTATTAGAACAAAAGCAGCCACTTGTTCAATGGAATTGAATTGAAGACCCATACATAATTCACACACTTATGGACACCTAGTTTTTGTTAAAAAGTGTATAAATACATACTGGGAAAAAACAGTATCTTTAACAAATGATGCTTGTCAAACTGGATGACTTCCTATAAAAGAATACAAGTAGATTCTTGCTTAACTCACTCACACACACACACACACACACACACACACACACACACACAGACACACACAGACACACACACACACACATACACGATGTCTAAGTGGGTCAAAACCCTCAACTTACACTTAACCAATCACTTTCTAGTCACTGTATACACTAGAAAGTGGTGAAGAGCCTTTAATTTAATGGCACAGGAAAAGACTTTCTGAACAGAACACCATTCATGCAGTCACAGAGATGTAATAAATTAACAAATGTGACCTCATTAAACAGAGAAGCATCTGCAAGGCAAAGGACACCATCATTTACATAAAGCATTATCCTGGAGAGTGAGAAAGACTTTTACCAAGTACACATCTGACAGAAGACTAGTATCCAAAATATATGATGAACACAAGAAAATAGGTATAAAAAAAAAACCAAAACAGATAACCCAGTAAAAGGGGTTTACAGAGCCAAACTATCTCAATTGAGGAAACCGCAATGTCTGAGAAACATATTTTTAAAAAATGTTCAACATTCCTAAATACATGGAAATACAAATCAAGACTACTTTAAAATTCCATCTTACAGCTGTCAGAATGGCTAAGATCAACAAAATAAGTGAAAGTCCATGCTGGCAAGCATAGGGAGTAAGAGAAATTCTCATCAATTGCTGGTGGGAGTGTGAATCTTACATAATCATTAGAGAAAGCAGTGTGACAGTTCTTCAGAAAGATGGAAATTAACCTACTTCAAGATCCAGCACAGCAGTGGGAGGGTTGGATAACATTGCAGATTTATTTCTAATATTCTGATGAATCTACACACTGGTTTTAATAGTGGTCATACCTTTTTTTATTCTCAACTCATATCTCATGAAGATGTTCTCCTCTAATTTGTACTGTTAGTCTCATTGCCAAAGGTCACTGGAGTTTAATAGTTTGAGTTCATATATGGACCCTCATTTTTATTGCATTGATCCATGTCTCTCACTTTTTGAGAGCTTTATGCTGTTTTTATTACTGTAGTTGCACTATAATTTAAAATCTGGGGTAGTGATGTATTAAGAACATTTTTATTTTTCAAGATTGCATTGGATATTGTAGGTCTTTTCTATTTCCATGTGAAATTTATTTAATTATAATTTCTGTAAAATATTAAGTTGAAATTTTTATCATAATATTCAATCTGTAAATTGCTTTTGATTGAATAATATTAATCCTATCAAACCATGAGCATGGGAAATCTCTCTATCTTCTGTATATCCTTCAGGTTTTTTTTTTCTCGGTATATTAAAGTTCACATTATAAAGGAATCTTAATCCACCAAAATAGCTTCTCTGGCAAGGAGTTTCATCCAAAGACTATGTGGGCCTGTATGATATGGTTAGACTGCAGGTATGCCTGAATTACATTATGAAGATCTCAAAACCCAGCCATTATTGCTGATGACAAGAAGCACTTGCTGACAAGCCCTGTATGGCTGTCCCCTGAGAAGTTCTACCAGCACCTGACCAATACAGGTACAGATTCTCACAGCCAACCATCAGACTGGGACCCCAATGGAAGATCTAAGGAAAGGACTAAAGGAGCTGAAGGGGATTACAATCCCGTAGGAAGAACAATATCAATTAGCCAGACCACTCAGAGCTCTCAGTGACTAAACCACCAACCACAGGAAGGATCCATGATTCCAGATATATATGTAGAAGACGATGGCTTTTTCTGACATCAGTTGGAAGGGAGGCCTTTAGTCCTGTGGAGGCTTGATGCCCAAATTTAGGGTGATACTTGAGAAGTAAGGCAGGAGTCAGTGAGTGGGTTGAGCATTACCCTCATAAAAGCAAAGCAGAGGTGGGAGATGACAGATAGGATGGGGGTTGTAGGGGTAACTGGGAAGGGAGATATAATTTGAAATGTAAATGAATAAAATTATTAATAAAAAAGAAAAAATCTGTATTGCACACTAACTTAGACTCTTTTGGATCCATATAGGAATAGTATAATTTTATTACATAATAGAGAGAGTCAACGATGTTGTTTATATCTAACATACTGAGCAGTACTCCAACTAAATAGGACATAACCCTACTTACCATCAGTTTTGTCTCACCCTTTGTTATGTCTTTTCTTGAAAATGCCTGTTATGGTTGTAGTGAAAAAGAATCACAGTGTAGTTTAGGTTTTCCTTGTATTAAAAACTAATAGGAATGCACTCTGTTTATGGATTGACTGGCCATCTGTAATTACTTTTGATATATGAGTGTTCAATCTCCTCCCCCTCTCTGGCATTCTCCACTCATAAAATATTATTTGTGCTGACCATATACTATTGTATGTATAGTCTTATAGTAGACCATAATTGACCTACAACGTCCATACCCATACAGGGAATTGATTCTTTCTCAGAAGCTATGCTCCACATATTTCTTTTCCAAGCCCATTTTTCATGATAAGAATTTGTATGGCTTGATGTTTTAAATGTCTTAGGTGTACATTGTATCATAGCTGCTGAGTTTATAAGGTGAGATTGTGCTGATGTACTCAGAAAATACTGTTTTGTTTTGCTTTAATAATCAAACAACTTTAGTTCTGAGCTTTGAGAGTTGGTAAGAGGAATATGATAAATATTGGAGTCTGCATTAATATTCATCTTTGGCGCCTCCAATAAGAAGCTTCTCTGAGAAGTGTTGAGAGATGTGATAGCCCATAGTGCAAGCTAGATGTAAATAAAGTGCAGTGATATACATTCATAAAATATCATAGGCGAAAACTCTGTGTAATCAATTTATAGTTTTATTTTACAAATACATATTAAAATTAAAACTTATCTTGCTCAGAACTGCTATAATAAAAATATGATGAAGGAACCTACATCTAGTTTTAGTAGGGATATAAGTCAGTACATCCACTATGAAAAATCAGAGGGAAGTTTCCCCTAAAAAAGTATACATAATCCAGTTATATTACTCCTGGTTATAAAGAAATATCCTTTATACCTCTCAAAAGAAATGAAATCAGTACACAAAGGGATATGTGCAGTCCATGTTTGTTGCAAGACTTTTATAGTAACCAAAATGTAAAATCAGTGTACATGTCTTATAACTCATAAATCCACAGAGAAGAACAAAATTGTGACACTTGGAGAAAAATGATGGGACTGAAGAACATCTGATGTGAGCCAGTCTCAAAAAGACAAGGGAAGATACGGAGAGTAGCAAAAGGAACAGAGCTCAGAAGGGAGAGTGAGTAAATATCATCACAACAGAAATGAATGTATGCATTATAATGTTTATGAGCAAATACTTCTCAATTGAATAATTTATGGTATATTAAATATGTGCTGATCATTATAATGTTTAAAACACAGCATATTGGTAAAATGTTGACTTTTGATATTCAATAAAAGAAAATAAACCTACAATTTTAATTTAGATAAATATTTATTATCCAATATTATATATGGCACATATGATAAACGTTGACATTTATTCAAGGTTAACATTGAACAAAATTTCTATATCTTAAATGGCAGCTTTAAAATTGGTGTGCGATGGCTTCATGTACAAATTGTCATGTAAAGAAGTTACTGATATTAAACATAATACTGTCTTTATACTTTTTTCTAAATTTTATATTAGATATTTTCTTTATTTACATGTAAATTTTTCCTTTCCCAGGTTCCCCTCCAAAAAACAAACAAACAAACAAAAACAACAAGAACAAACACCTTTTGCCTCCCCCCTCCCCATGCCTGCCACCCCACCCTCTCCCACTTATTGGCCCTGGCATTCCCCTACACTGGGCACAAAACCTTCACAAGGCCGAGGTCCTTTCCTCCTATTGATGATCGAATTTGCAATCCTCTACTATACACATGCTGCCAGAACATTCAGTCCCACCATGTATAGTCCTTGATTGGTGGTTGGGTCCCTGGGAGCTCTGAGGGTA
>JADRCD010121350.1:0-51212 GCA_019843815.1 Montemys delectorum
AAGAAAAGAAAAGAAAAGAAAAGAAAAGAAAAGAAAAGAAAAGAAAAAGAAAGAGCTTTTGTTGCCAAAGCATTCTAGGCCAGTAGTGTTCAACCATCCTAATTCTGTGACCCTTTAATGCAGTTTCTTGTGTTGTCGTGACCCTCACCCATAAAATTACTTTTGGTGCTACTTCATAACTGTAATTTTGCTACAGTTATAAAATATAATGTTAATATTTATGGAGATAAAGATTTCCAAGAGGGGTCATGACCCACAGGTGCAAACCATGGTTCTAGGCCAAGTAAACAGCAATGGCAGATCATGTTGCACAGAGAAAGGAAAATCCTTCAGTGAGAGTTTAGTGGGTAGATATTCATTCACATATATATATAAGGCCTTTGCATATAATTACATTTCTTATTCTGTAAGTTTTGGAAACATCTTAGTCAGTGTTCTCTTACTGTAAATAGGTACTATTGTCAAGGCAATCATAAAAATATATTTCTTGGGGTCTTGTTTACAATTACAGAAATATAGTTCATTATCATTATAGTAGGGAGCATGGTGTCAGGGAGAAGTGTTAGTAGAGAATTAGTTAATATCAACAAGATAATCAGTGAGCAGAAAGAGTGAATCTGGGTCTGGTATGGGCCTTGATACCTCAAAACCCAAACCCAGTTACACATTTCCGTCAATGAGACCACGCCTTTTTCAACAAAGCCATACTAATACTAATACTAATACTAATACTAATACTAATATTAATACTTCCACAAACCACAAGAAACTCAAGAAGAAGGAAGACCAAAAGATGGACATCTCATTTCTTCTTAAAAGGGGGAACCAAATACCCACAGAAGGAGTTGCAGAGACTAACTACGGAGCAGAGACTGAAGGAAGGACAAGCCAGCCTAAATATAGCTATCTCCTGAGAGGCTCTGACAATACCTGACTAATACAGATGTAGAGGCTCAGAGCCATCCATTGAACTGAGTACACAGTCACTAATGAAGGAGTTAGAGAAAGGACCTATGGAGCTGAAGGGTTTACAGCCTCTTAGGACGAACAACAATATGAACTAACTAGTACCCTCAGAGTTCCCAGGGACTCAACCACTAACCAAGGACTATACATGGTGGGACTGATTGTTCTGGCAGCATGTGTATAGTAGAGGATTGCAAATTCGATCATCAATAGGAGGAGAAGACCTCGGCCCTGTGAAGGTTCTGTAACCCAGTGTAGGGGAATGCCAGGGCCAATAAGTGGGAAAGGGTGGGTGGCAGGCATGGGGAAGGGGGAGGCAACAGGGGTTTGTTCTTGTTGTTTTTGTTTGTTTGTTTGTTTCTTTGGAGAAATTTACATGTAAATAAAGAAAATACCTAATTAAAAAAAACAAATACTCCTGATCCTAGTGAACAGTTTTACTCTCTGGTGACCAAGTATTTAAATATAAGAGTCTATGGGTACTATTCTTACTCAAACCACTGTAGGAAAGTAGGATATATTAAGAAAGGATCAAATTGAAAGAGGGAAGAAAATGAAGGAAGGAGAGATAATGGGAGAGAGTCATAATACTCATCATTTGATATTGCTATAGGGACTTTCTTTTCCATTTCTATTCATGGCACATGGATGAGCTGCTTCTTTAAAGACTTTGAGCAGAAAGATAAAACAGACCAATGGTTCTAAGCTATTGATTTATACAAGATATCTTGTGGCACAGTGGGAATTTGGTATCATTAGACTAAAGTTTTAGGTTCAACATAGCACAATTTAAGTGTATGGTTAAGGGAGTTTGTGAAGCCTTTAAAACTTTGGGTTTTTTTGTTTGTTTGTTTGTTTGTTTGTTTCAACCAGAATTCAATCAAAGACGCAGAGTTATGTGGGTTTCTCTTGACAATAGATTTATAGAGCGAGTTTTTTAAACTAGTGGGGCAAGCTGAGACAGCAAAGATTGGAAGGGGAATTAGAGGGACAAAGTGATATCGTATTTTCAACTGGAAGAAAAAAAGCATGCGCAGGCCAGTTTACAGAGAAGAAGGAGTACACTGTTAGAATGATGCTCAGGAAGTGACTGGCTGGGATTATTCTCTAGGTTCCTGGTCAACCCTTTGTTAGATAGACCTGCTGTCACTGGGCTCAACAGCTGGGAGAAGAGCTGTGATTGAGGAGACCTTTCGATATCGCACACCTCACAAAGAAATCGCTGGAACTTCACATCTGTTTTCCAAAAATTACACCCAATCAGCTGAAGCAAGCAGAATCTGCTACTGTACAGAGAAAGTATGAAAACCAGGGTTCTCGCTAACTCCCATCAGCAGACCATAGTATGATCACACTCCTAGACCCTAAAATTTATGTTATATAAAAATGCCTATAGAATGGAAGTCAATCAGAGAGATTGCACATATTTTAAAGGACATAGGGAAAAAAAAGAATAGTTCATGTGCACTAGTGTAGATATACAGCATCTGAAGTCAAGTGAAGAACATAAGGTTTCACAAAACTTAGAGTTAGTATAGGGGAGGCTTCTTATTGTCACTTCAAATTTTGGAACATAAAAACGGAAACCAAGTATCTGTCAAGGGAAAAGGTTCGAAATGATTAAAAAGAACACTTGCCCCACCACTCACGGAAAAGACCATTGCATTGAGCATTAATAAAACTTAAACAAGAAAATAGATTTTAAAACAAAACAAGCAACAAGAAAAATATACTGAGTATTATTAGAACAGTAAAGCTGAAAGAAAGTAGCATCCGAAGCAGATAAAAGACACAAGGAACCAGGCAGACCTGGTACTAACAGAATTTAAATATTATTGGTTAGCATGGGAAACAAGGCAAATTCTAATGGCTGCAGAGCAAAGCAACACATTGGAGAACAGAGGCCAGTGCCTCAAAAAAGCTACTTCTTACAAAACACTTGAGTAATTGTTGATGAACAGGAAGAAACCAATAAACAAGATGATAATTTGTGAATAGAATTCACAAATATGTGTATATATATATGCAAATGTACATATATATGTATATATATAACACATATGCACAATATATATATATATATATATATATATATATATATAAACTATAATGCTTATCCTTTTAATTTTTGACAATTTCCTTACTGGATTGTTTTAGACTATTTCAGAATTTCCATGTTTACTAAATAAAATCTGAAGTATTCCATTTGTTGTTAAAATTGGAATGATCCTATTAGAAACAAAAGTAGCATTAATGTACTTATCAAAAATCGAGGATCAGCTGTCACATTATCCTTTGACTTAGTCAGGCATGAACTGGTTATAACAAGTGTCTGTTCTAAAACCAATTCTATATTTGGTCCTGTACATTGTTGTACTGCATTACATATTCCCTACTGTAATTTCTTAGCAGCCCTGGGAGTGAGCTTAGCAGATCAAACATCCTCTCTGCAATTCCAATGGTGAAACACTCCTCCCCCAGCAGTTTAATTTTTCCCAGGGCCTGGGAAAGAAGGTCCCTCCAGAGTTCTGAAATTTCAACTTTCCAAGACATGAAGAATATTTATTTCTTGACTGTCGCAAGACTCCTCCTTCCCTCCTTCCTGAAGAAACCTCTTAACACTTAAGTGATTGATAGTTATACATTTAAACTGGACAGTACCTTGAGAAACTAGACACATGGCCTCACTCTAAATTTGATATGATTTTTGTTCAAATTTTCCAAATCCTATTTGCCTGAATTTAT
The DNA here is from genome assembly GCA_019843815.1 of Montemys delectorum. Lineage (NCBI taxonomy): Eukaryota > Metazoa > Chordata > Mammalia > Rodentia > Muridae > Montemys > Montemys delectorum. The sequence goes on from JADRCD010121350.1 coordinate 3,712, forward strand.
AATTATGATAAGGAATATGTATAAACTTTGAAACGTGCCTCAGCAACATTTTCAGTTACATTCCCTAAGTATATTGCAGTTATATAAAGATAATTTCTTGCTGACAAAAATAAAGATTTTTGACTTTGCAATTTTAAGCAAGAAACAAGTTGTGAAAGTAGAACCCAATTATCTGTATTTCCCAAACATTATAAATCTTTATCTCTATTTGATACTAATGGCATCTTGATGACAGAACAGTATGATGCCATTGCTATTACTATGCACATATTATAGTGTTCCTGTCTTCATCAGCTAAAATTAATAATTTTCATCAACTAAACATCCACCTGCCTTTGTCCTGTACAAGGTAGTGAACACATTAGCAAACTCACACACGGCACCTGTCTGGCTCTGAACTAGCCATGCTGAAATCCCAGCATTCAACATAGAGCAGAGACTTCAGTATAGAAAATCTCACTGTCTTTCGCATCTATTAACTTCTTTTGCCCATTCTGCTACTATATCCATATCTGTGAAATGAGGGTTGCGCGAGCTATGACTTCCTTTCTAATTTAAAAATTCAATTCTGACAAAAAAGGAAATAAAGTTAATGAGAGTCTTGATGTTCTTCCTTCCTTTTCAGAGCCCCCCACCAAACTGTGGCCCCTAGCAGTGTTACCGCACAACCAACTCTACTATTAATTGTATCTTTCTAAGAGTTGATGGTCACTGGGCTGTCACTGTCTCCCATCTCACCTTAACTTAACATGTCTTTCAGGCCAAGCTAGAACGACACATGCCTCTTGCAGAGAAGTTTGGTTATGTAACACTAACATAAAACCAAACATAACCCAAACCTGACTCCCTTAGTCAGGGTACCCCTTTAGTCCCTCCACTGTTCATGCCACATGCCCTAGTGCCTCCTCCCTGGTGTTCTTACCATAGAGCTTTCTTTGCACAAGAATTCCATATAAGCATAAAGTGAGATATGATCAAATGCACTACATCATTTCTCTCTCAAACTTCTCCCAACATTGTGATCTAAAACCCAGGTTTGTTCTGCTGATCAGAGTGGGAAGCTTTTAGCTTTCTTATTCTATTAAGTTCCATGAATCATCTAAATGTCACACTCTCAAAGCAAGATGCGCAGCATTCTAAAAATTTTAAGATAATTTTCAGAGGTGTAGCCTTTTATTTTAAACATGAGGTGGAAGCTTATAGGAAGGTAAATAATTATCAGCAGATAGAATCAAATTATTTAAGTGGTAGGAAAGAGACACAGATTACAAGCCTGTCTAAGTTGCTCTTCATGCCCACACTCTTTACAAGTGTTAATTTTTCAGCCTATCTTCCTGCCCCACTGTTTCAACCCACAAGTTTTTCTGGAATTTTTCCATAGATCAAAAATGAGATAGATCTACATTAGGCGAACTTTTGTTTGTGATACCTGCTTATTTCATGTGATTTCCTTCTGAAAGCAAAAGTCCTTTTCCGAGGTTTGAACTGTCATCAATTATAATGAGTGTGATTTGTCCTTGCATTTTCACTCTATTTTGAAAAATAGGAATTGCTTTTGTTGGAACCTTAAATACTATGGTAGGAAATTAAATCTTTCATAATGAATATAAACTGTCTACCAAACAAAAAAAATGTATCAAATACATTGGCATGCAAAAATGATGGCCTAGACTTCATATAATTATATGAAGCAAACTTACATCATTTTTCTAAGAATCTGAACAAATCAATGTTAAAATATTACATATAAAGTAGATATTGACTATGGTGATTTACTATAACACCTTAAATATAAATGAATAATAAGACCATTGACATACTGACTATCCTGAAGTAAAGTGAAAGATCACACATTCTTCAATATATGGACAATACAAACAAGATTTGATAGTTTAAAAGAAAAGAAAAATGTGTGTGTATGTGTGTGTGTGTGTGTATGTGTGTGTGTGTGTGTTTGTGAGAGAGAGAGAGAGAGAGAGAGAGAGAGAGAGAGAGAGAGAGAGAGGGAGAGAGAGAGAGAGAGAGAGAGGGAGAGAGAGAGAGGGAGAGAGAGACAGAGACAGAGACAAAGAGATTTCACATATTCAGGCACTTCTACGTATTGATTGAGTAGAAAAGGGTGCTGTATCTCTGAGGTGTTCACAGAAAATGTGAATGTAGTTCAAATCCACAGAACAAAATTCTCAAAAAACTAAATGGAAAAATCAATAATGTTATATAGCTTCTAAACAACAGAATTTGAGGAATAAATACCTAAAATTTTGTCAGATTTATAATAGTCATGTCTTTTGACTCTTTATATGAAATGGAGCAAAAGAAATCAGACCCAATAAAGAAATATTGGACTCCCAGATGTAACTAAGCACTCCAAATAGAATTGCAAGGTATCTCTAAAGATGGTAAACCACTGTTTTGCCACTCTAAAAATATTGATTTGAAATAAGATAGAATATTGAAAATTCTTGATTTTTATTTACAGTTCTTTTTGTAACTGGATATTTTCTTTTTTTACATTTCAAATGTTATCCCCTTTCCGGGTTTCCCTCCCTCCTGGGAACACCCTATCACATCCTCCTTCCCCCTGCTTCTATGAGGGTATTCCTCCAAACACTCACCTACACCCACCTCTCCCACCCTCAATTCCCCTATATTGGGGCATCTACTGAGCCTTCATAGGACCAAGGACCTCTCCTTCCATTGGTGCATGACAAGGCCTTCAACTGCTACATATGCAACTGGAGCCATGTGTACTCCGTTGTTGATGGCTTAGTCCCCGGGAGTTTTGGGTGATCTAGTTGGTTGATATTGTTGTTCTTCCTATGGGTTTGCAGACCCATTCAACTCCATCAGTCCCTTCTCTAACTCCTCTCTTAGGGACCCTGCTCTCAGTCCAATGGTTGCCTGCTAGCATCTGCCTCTGTATTTTTTAGGCTCTGGAAGGGCCTCTCAGAAGACAGCCATATCAGGCTCCTTTCAGCATGTACTTCTTGGCATCTACAATAGTGTCTGGGTTTGGTAATTGTATATGGGATGAATCCCCAGGTGTAACAGTCTCTGGGTGGCCTTTTCTTTAGTCTCTGATCTACAATTTATCTCCATATTTGTTCCTGTGAGTATTTTGTTTTCCTTCTATGAAGGAGCGATGCACCCACACTTTGGTCTTCTTTCTTATTGAGCTTCATGTGGTCTATAAATAGTATCCAAGTTATTTGGAGCTTTTGGACTAGTATCCACTTATCAGTGAGTGCATACCATGTGTGTTCTTTTGTGATTGGGTTACCTCACTCAGGATGATATTTTCTAGTTCTATTCATTTGCCTAAGAATTTCATGAATTCATTGCTTTTAATAGCTGGTTAGTATGCCATTGTGTAAATGTACCACATTTTCTGTATTCATTCCTCTGTTGAAGGATATCTGGGTTCTTTCCAGCTCCTGGCTATTATCAATAAGGCTGCTATGAACATAGTGGAACATGTGTCCTTGTTACGCGTTGGAGCATCTTCTGGGTATATGTCCATGAGTAATATAGCTGGGTCTTCTGGTAATACTTTGTCTGATTTTCTGAGGAACAACCAAACTGATTTCCAGAGTGGTTGTATCAGCTTGCATTCCCACCAGCAACGGAGGAGTTTACCACTTTCTCCACATCCTCACCAGCATCTACTGTCACCTAAGTTTTTGATCTTAGCCCTTCTGACTGGTGTGAGGTGGAATCTCAGGGTTGTTTTGATTTGCATTTCCCTGATGACTAAGGACATTGAAAGTTCCTTAGGTGCTTCTCAGCCATTCCGTATCCTCAGCTGAAAATTCTGCTTAGCTCTGTACCTCATTTTAATGGGGTTATTTGGTTCTCTGGAGTCTATCTTCTTGAGTTCTTTGTATATATTGGATATTAGCTCTCTATTAGATGTAGGATTTGTAAAGATCTTTTCCTAATCTGTTGGGTGCCTTTTATCTTATTGACAGTGTGGAGAGAAACTTGAATCAATACTATTAAAATCAGGAACTAGACAAGGCTGCTCACTCTCTCCCTCTCTATTCAATATAGTACTTGAGGTTCTAACTAGGGCAATTAGACAACAAAAAGAGGTCAAAAGTATACAAATTGGAAAGGAAGTAGTCAAATTATCACAATTTGTGGATGATATGATTGTATACTTAAGTGACCACAGAAATTCCACCAGAGAGCTTCTAAACCTGATAAACAACTTCAGCAAAGTGGCTGGACATAAAATCAACTCAAATAGTCTAGGAGCCTTCCTATACTCAAAGGATAAACAGGCTGAGAAAGAAATTAGGGAAATGACACCCTTTACAATAGTCACAAATAATATTACATACCTTGGTGTGATTCTAATGAAGCAATGAAAGATTTTTATGACAAGAACTTCAAGTCTCTGAAGAAAGAAATCAAAGATCTCAGAAGATGGAAAGATCTCCCATGCTCATGGATTAACAGGATTAATATAGTAAAAATTGTCATCTTGCTGAAAGCACTCTATACATTCAATGCAATCCCCATTAAAACTCCAACTCAACTCTTCATAGAGTTAAAAAGAGCAATTTGCAAATTCATTTGAAATAACAAAAACCCCAGGATAGTGAAAACTGTTCTCAACCATAAAAGAACCTCTGGTGGAATCACCATCCTGGACCTAAAGCTGTACTACAGAGCAACAGTGATAAAAACTGCATGGTATTGGTACAGAGACAGGCAGGAAGATCAATGGAATAGAATTGAAGACTCTGAAATGAACTCAAACACATATGAGAAAATTCATGAAGTACAGGAAGTAGTAAAAATGACAATGTTCACATGAGCTTGATACTAAACCTGGCACAGCACATTTTCGGTGATATAGTTATCATGAATCATGTATGTTCCTGTAAGTATTCCCAAGAGTGTTTTTTCATATAAATTCCCCTTAATAGGTATGATAAGTTTATTATGATGAGAAACTTTACTTCAACAGTGTGCGATCTTCGATGAATATTTTACTATAATTTTCATGAAAAAGTCACTCCACCAACATAAGCAAAAAGTTTTCATGCTTAATTCTATGTATCTCAATATATTTTCTAATATTAAATAATCATATGATATACTTGAACATAAAGCAAAACCCAATATTCTCACAGATATTTTAATATTTCAAATAAAGTTTCAATTTGCTCTTAGAAAAGAAAAATAAACATTCTTGAAATAGTTTGTATATAATATATAATGTAATGTTAAATTCTATGGATTATACTTGGAGCTTCTGACATGCTAAACAATCATTCCATTACTTAGATATATACCTATACAAGAGTCTTTAAACTTAAATTCAACATAGTTTAAACTTAAATTTGTATTTAGGATACTTTTCTCTTTTATTAGATATTTTCTCTATTTACTTTTCAAATAATATCCCCTTTCCTGCTTTCCCCTCTGAAAGTTCCCTTCCCCTTCCCCTTCCCCCTCCCCTTTCTCATAAACCCATCCACTCCTGCTTCCTAGCGCTGGCATTCCCCTAAACAGGCTATAGAGTCTTCACATGACCAAGAGCCTCTCTTCCCACTGACGACTGACAAGGCCATCCTCTGCAACATATGCTGCTGGAGCCATGAGTCCCACCATGTGTACTCTTTGGTTGGTGGTTTACTCCCTAGGAGCTCCGGGGGTACTGGTTAGTTTATATTTTTGTTACTCCTATGGGGCTGCAAACCTCTTCGGCTCCTTGGATCCTTTGTCTAGCTCCTCCACTAGGGACCCTGAACTCAGTCCAATGGTTAGCTGCGAAAATCCACCTCTGTATTAGTCAGGCACTGATAGAGCCTCTCAGGAGACAGCTATATTGGGTTCCTGTCAGCAAGCAATTGTTGATATCCACAATAGCGTCTGGGTTTGGTAACTGTATATGGGATGGATCCCGAGGCAGGGCAGTCTCTGGATGGTCATTCCTTCAGTCTCTGCTCTATACTTTGTCTATGTAACTCCTTCCATTGGTATTTTGTTCCCCCTTCTAAGAAGGACCAAAGTGTCCACACTTTGGTCTTCCTTCATTTTGAGTTTCATGTGGTTTGTGAATTGTATCTTGGGTAGTTTGAGCTTCTGGGCTAATATTTACTTTCAATGAGTTCATACCATGTGTGTTCTTTTGTGATTGGGTTAACTAACTCAGGATGATATTTTCTATGTCTTTAATATGCCATTTCTATTTCTTTAATATGCCATACAGCCTAAAGCACTATATATATAATATATATATTATATATGTGTGTATATATATTATATATATACTGTGTATATATACATTTACATACATATATAATATATACATAATATATAATCACTTTATCTAGTCAAAGTCAAGTAAAGAAGTAAGTGGGAGGCAATCTGCTATAAATTTTATTACAATGTAATCCAAACATAAATTTTAATAAAAAATATGTTGGGTATGTTTCAGCAGATCTGGCATGTAGCAAAAGGGGTAGAACTGTTGCTTGAGTTTCATATATAGTTATGTAGATGAATCTCTTTATGAGATATTTGAACACATACATTCCAATTAATGTGATAAACTTAACCCGGCACTAGCCTTCTCTCTGTGTTGCAATCCTGTATTCCTATAAGTCTAAGTACTAAAGTGCATTAGTAATGATTTTGTAGGGAAAATGTCATGGATGTGTGGTCTCAGGATGAAATTTTGCATTATTTCCATTTGTGAGAGGCAATGGAAATGGTGTTGAAATGTGGAAATGATGTGTTCGTGTGACATGAGAACACAGCCTGCAGCGCAGGAGTGATTTCCTGAGGGCATCCTGATGGAGGGATATTGTCATAGCAATCTCCTTAAAAGACACTATAATAGAAGGCTCAGAGTTTTTCTGTACAATCAGCCTCTAGCGCCTAATCTACCTGAAACCTTCCTGCACTTCCCTACTGGTTATCTAAATTTGATATTAGTTTTTAAATATCTATATGTATTTACATCTTAAGACAACCATGTTCTAAGGAAAAGACAGTATCTCAATATCTCTTCATTGGCAGGACTTAGTAGTACTGAGTGGATTTGGCTGATGACAGAGACTCCCAAAGATCTGAAAACACCTCAGCGAAACAGAAATTCTTGAAATAAAATCTTGTAGAGACTTCAGGACTATTATGAAAAAGAAATCTTCTTTTCCCTTACTCACACAAAACCAGTGCAGTGAGAATAAACTGCAGCCTAAATGGTTGTAAAAGCATCACATAAATATACTTCTTCTATTCTCAAAGACCAGTAGCTCTGATGTACTACTTCCTAGTTTCACAGTGTATAACCTCCCTTCACTAATTTCAAAAGCAGATGCTGTATAATTTATCACTGTAATTCATTTGAAAATAAGATGTGGTGTAAATTAAAATAAGTGACCTAGTTTTTAAGGCCCCAGTTATTTCTTTTTCTTTTTCTTTTTCTCTTACTTTTTCTTTTTCTTTTTAACTTAGGGAACTTGGAAATGAGACGTTCCAGGTATATGGAAGAAAGCAACAGTTATATGTGTCTGATGTTTAGACCCTTCTCACTGGTCTTGATAAAAGCAAAGGATGGTATTCATATATTGCATGATGATGGGAGTACATTCTGAAAGCACAGTGCTTTTGTCATTTTGAATATCATAGTATGTTACTAAAGCATATCATTCACATGGGACCACTATTTGGTATGCTATGTGTTGCTGACTGGGATGTGATGAGGTAGGGCCTGTATACATTTCAGCCAATTCAACAAATCATCTCTTCTACTTTTCATGGTAAAATCATCTTGTAATATGTTTTTTTATCTCCAATGAGATCAGTTACATGATAATTTATAAATATTAATTCAACTTAAAGAGAATATGTGAGATGAATGATAAGTAACATTATTTCATGGCTATGTAATAGAAAGCAGATATTGAAAATAACAGAGAAAAGCAGAGAAACAGAGCTGACAGAATTCAATGTGAGGAGAGACTTGATTCTAAACTCCAGGGTCACACAGTCATTTAGCACTATGAGTTTCATTTGTTGTCAAAATTCACCAATAAATCATACCCCCAAACCTATGAATTTTTAACTACTGTATGTCCTTAAAATGGACTAATATAAACCACATAAAATAAAACTGTTATGATTAATATTTTGAATTCCAAAGCACTTGAACCACAAACGTATGGAATATAAATATTTTAGCAAGACAATATCATTGAAGACAAATTATCCCCAAATTTCTATGGCAAGGAACACACTAGTCACAGCTTGCCCCTGCAATTCAGAATGGATTAGTAATTTACTAACAGGAAAAATATTCTGTTTTGTGCATCGAATCTTGAAACTTCTAAGGAGAATTTGATTCTTTTGATTTTACTTTCCTATTGGCTCTTGTGAGGTAATCAGATTATCAGTAGAAAGAACTAAAACAATGAGTGCTTTAATGTCTAGTCTCCCTAATAATTGTGCAAGATTAATTATTTTACTGACTTAAATTATTTACTAACTTAAATTATTTTACTAACTTAACTATTTTACTACTTATCAGTGACTGCAGTATGAAACGACCGCAAAAATCTATGTAAATTCAAGATCAGAGACTTCTATCAAAACAAATCTATTATACTTAATTTATTTGATTTGATTCCCAGTATGATTTGTAAAAGCATGAGCACCATGAGGAAGACTGATTTTTTAATCCCACAGCAAGAACTGTAGATCATATGCCAATGTAATTTGAAACCACAAGCGCTGTGTGGCTGAATGTAAGTAAAAAGCAATCCACCTGAATTACACCTGCCATTTTACATATGTATATGCCTATTAAACACATTTATTTGATGTTTGAAAATATTATATACTTGAGAATAGTTTTAGACTTGTCAAAATATTGAGGTCAAATGCAGTGAGTCAACTGACACTGTAGCTTACTTCGTGAACTCTTAAGATGACAGTGGGAAAACCCATCATTTTAGCAACATTAAATCTTGCGGTCTAACAATATAAAATGTTGCTTCATTTACATATGAATTTATTTCTTTAAAGTTTTTTTTTCTAGTTTTCGATAATGCTTTATACCTATTGGGCTAAAATTTAATCTTAAATGCTCAATTTTTAAATGCTGCTATAGATTGACTTTTTTTCTTGATGATGGCAAATTCCTTTGAAATTACAAACTAAGTTTATTTTTTTATGTATTGATCTTGTTTGTATTCCTCAACTTTACAGAAAATATGATTAGTCAAAATGCCTTTATGGGTACTGATGGTCCTTTGTACAAAAGATATGTGACCTGAAAATATTGTTTTGACTTTCATTCCTTTGGAAAGGCTTTTATTTATTTTCCTTTCCTAATTTCTCTTGTGAAACAAGTTTTGTATCAGTCAAGGATCTCAGTTTCTTTTCCAGAGACTCAACTGTCTAGTGCGTTCATTGCGTATAAAATCTTCTTAAGACTTAGGATATAAAAGACCTGAAATAAGCAGATGCCAGTAGAACTTCCTACAATAAAAATAGTAGAAAAGGCTCAGATCCACTGAGTCACCTGGGCAGGACACTCTCACATGTTGAGCTGCCTGCAGGCTGTACCCTGTGTCCAGGCTTCTTGACTTTTCTCAGCTGCTATCCTTGTTCAAATGAGCTTTTCTGATACAATTGTCTTTGAGTCATTTCTGCTCAGTAAGTAACCTCTTCCAATATTCCTCTAAGTTACTCCTTTTCAACAAATAAAAATTTTGGAGTGTCTGTACTTTGGTCTGTTGTCAGTTGCCTAACTGGTGTTTATGTGTGTGGACCTTACATCCACACCTGGCAGGTACTCAGCCTTTTCTTCTGGTCACATCTGTTCTTTGCCACCCATGAATGCAGATCAAAGAGGGAGGAGAAAGAAATAGGGACTAAGGGAGGAAATAGTGAAAGGTACAGCTAAAATAAAGATACACTTGTGACATCCCATTGAAACATACTACAGTAGCCTCTTAAAAATATATACATATATGTATATATGTATACTTTAAAAAATCTAAATTGAATCATCAAATAACAATGCAGAGAAAGCTGCCACCAGATCATCTCTAATCACCAAATGAAAACTTTAGTACCTGGGATGAGTTACACCTAATTGAGCCACTGGCCGAACACACGGAAATCCCTTAACAATTTAGGCTGTTGCAAGTAGCCTCCACAAACAGATAATAAAACCCTACGGCTAAAGACAATGCCTGCGTAACTCATTGAATGTAGAGAAGTTGTGCTGGTACTTGCCTAGAGTCCTAGCCCTTACTGACTAGTGTCCAGGGCACTAGAAGGTACTCTGTTGGACATCAGAGGAGAAAAGTGAACAGCAAGCCAGCTACAAACCCTTAGATCTACAGTCATAGCCTGCCTCTATGATACACTGGTAAAAGAGTCGTACAAAATTTATGGGTGTAAACAATCATTATCTGATTGAATTTAAGGTCCACTCCATGATTTAGATCCCACAGTTGACACTAATCAAGTAGGCAGGCACCTAGAGAAAATCAAATGCTACTGATATGCTACAGGAACGTAGCAAAAAAAAAAAAAAATTACTCATAAACGCGTTCATCTATACTTGGAGAGCTGTATGTTGCTCACAATCATCACAGAAGTTCTCTTAAGCAGGAGATGGGAACTAATACCTGGATGCTTGCAACGGGACAATATGTAGAGACTGGGAGGTCATGAACCACCGACTCCTAAATGTCTTTATCACACTCTCCTCCTCTGAAATTAGGGAGCCCTGTGGAAGATGCAAAAAATACTGTTATAGCTAGAGGGTTGCGATGCACTAAGAACACTGCTGTCCATATACAACAGGGCAGAACTACGTATTTATGTCCTCACAGAAAATCTAGCAACACGCACAGTGCCTGTACAATTCCAATATCTGTGAGGTCCCAGTGTTGAGAGGGGAAATGGACTTAAGACCATATTCCTAACCCAGGGGCTATAACCACCTGACAACCTCAACAAAAGTAAAAAAAATAATAATAATTTCCATAAAAGAATCACCACTGTGTTTACAAAACATACTTAAGGGACGTCCCATGCCTAGCCATACATGGCTGTACAATACAAAAGAACAAATTGCATTGTTGGTGATGTTTTTTGTCATACAACTTTAGTCATAAAACTTGCCAGTGTTTTATGGGTTTTTTTTTTTTTGTCATTTTTTAGGGGGAAAGTGTGTGTAGTTAAGTAGGTTAAGGTGATCTGGAAGGAGATAAGGCATGGGAAACTGTGATAAGAACATAGTATATAAATAAAAATTATTTTGAAATAAAAATGAGAAAGTAACTGTAGTGCTTCCTATAGGAATGCCTGTCCGCCTACAGTATCTCCCTCATCATGAAAATTTCCCCAGAGCTGGACAGATATTGGGCCACACCCTTGAACTTATATAGATCTCAGATAAATAAACTTCCTTTTTTTGAATAAACTAAAAGAATATGCCTGTCATAGACTCATATATTTAAATGCTTACTCATAAAGGATTAGCACTGCTTGAGAAGAATTAGTAGTTTGTAGGCTCCTTGAAAGAGTTTTACAATGATCGGAGACAGTCCCAGTATCTCTCACTTCCTGCTGCCTGCAGATCCATACGTAGACCTCTCAGCTGTATCTCTAGCATGATGTTTGCCTATGTGCCTCGCTCCTCGAAATGATGACAAGGGCCTAAACTTCTGAAATTAGTCAAATTTTAAGCAAGCTCCAGTTAATGGCTTTCTGCCTTAGTTAGGGTTACTACTCCTATGATAAACGCCATGACCAAAGCAACTTAGTGAGAAAAGGGTTTATTCAGCTATTGTTTCCACATCACAGTTCTTCATCAACAGAAGTCAGGACAGGTACCCCAATCAGAACAGGAACTCAGATGCAGGACCTGATGCAAAGACTATAGAAGGGTACTGCTTACTCGCTTTTTCCTTATAGCTTACTCAGCCTGCGTTCTTATAGAACTGTGGAAGACCAGCCCAGGGATGACAACATCCACAAAGTAGCTAGGACACTTTCTAAGAGTTGCCATGCTCCAGGTATCCTTTCACATCAATTGAACTCTAAGCAAGAACACAACCTGTACTAAAAGGCAATGTCTTAAACAAATCTCTCAGTTATCTCGGTTACAGAAAACATGCACTGTGGGGTGCAGTTCTAGAGATTTAAATCCATGATTAAATGATTATTGCTTTGAATGAGAAAATATCTTGGCTGAATAGACAGCAGAGCTGGAACCTCATGACTGGTAAAAGAAAGAAGAGTCTAAGCATGTATCAAATGGCCTAAAGAGTACTCACTCTTAAATGTTCAACCTTGTTCTACAAACACATCTCTAGGAATCAAGCATCAATTCATTGTTCTGCAAAGAACATTTAAGGTCCCATGTTAGCCATAATAAATCATGCCTTTAAGAGGGCACAGCTTCCCAGTTTCAAAGATAACCATGCACTATGCCCTAGAGACAGGGACACAATTAACAGTTCACCCTTGTAGACAGCATCGTGTGTGTAGTCTACCTCAATTTCACAAACCTAAAATTGTATATAATGTTTCTGTGAGCACCACTTCTCCCACATGTTTACATTTCTATATGCATTTATCTTAATTTCCCTTAATTTATAACCCCTGAGTTTCTTAATGTCATTTTTGTCCTAGTTGTTCTGATCTTTTAAGTTACAGGTTTTTTAAGTATGACTTCAGGAATGTATAACTATACGTGCACCTTTTGTTCAGAAAATAAAAATAAAAATATAGCTTTGTACATCTAAACTGTAGTAAAAGTAACCCATGCTTGTCTGCTCATCAAAAAAAGAAGTACATGATATGCTGAGAAAAACTAATTGTGATATTTGCCAGCATAACTGCACTCAAAGCTCTTGTTACTCCTCATTCCAATGTTTCTAGGCTGAGAAAAATAGTAGTCAGTAGGTCCAGGATTATATGACTCTTCCCTTTTCTCTGCTGGAAGCTTCTTTGCTCCCATGTGACTTCTCTAAAACTCAGCTTCTTTTCTTTAGAACTTCACAATGTAATTCCACTTCATTACAAGGTGACTGAAAGTGATACTCTGTCAAATTCTATTCATTTTAGATAAGCTATCTCTGTTAGAATTATAATTCTTTTTAAATAAATATGGCCATTTTTTTTTTTGCCTGCCAGTCAGATCTTCTCTGATGATTACTTTCATTGTCAGTGTGTTGCCCTAGGTAGCTTTTCTCTTTACATAGTTTTACTATTTGATTGTGCTCATTTAGATTGAGATTTCAAGAACAACTACAAATATGATTAGATGAAATATTCAAATGCGTGGGCTGGCGAGATGGCTCAGCGGGTAAGAGCACTGACTGCTCTTCCGAAGGTCCTGAGTTCGGATCCCAGCAACCACATGGTGGCTCACAACCACCCGTAATGAGATCAGATGCCCTCTTCTGGTGCATCTGAAGACAGCTACAGTGTATTCCACAGGAGCAAGCAGACTGGAGCAAGCAGAGGTCCTGCGTTCAGTTCCCAACAGCCACATGATGGCTCTCGACCATCTATACAGCTACAGTGTACTCATACACATAAAATAAATACATAAATCTTTAAAAAAAAAAAGAAATATTCAAATGCGTAAACTACATTATTTTTTTTTAAATCTTAGGACATTGGCAGCTTTGAAATAACATGTTAACATGAAGATAAAGTCAGTAACCATTAATAGGACAAATACTGAAGCTTCATTTGAATTGAATTTTAACTGAATTGAATATTACACGTACATTATCAAACCACTTTGAAAGGAAATGAAGTTGAAGATTCTAAACACAGAAGAAATTTGAAGTGGAAAAGCTGGTGAGATCATATACTGAATTTTCTTAAATGAGTGGAAAATACTTCTCATTTCTCAGTTTCCAGGTTACAACTTCATGTTCATGACTACAGATGACATGGGAACACTCACTAACAACACTAACCTCCGTTGGGTATAAACTCTAGATTTTAATAGAGCAAACAGGGTATTTGATTCATACATTTTTATTACTGTGTCATACTAAAGACTTTAAACAGCAGGACCCTAATTGAGCTGATACTTTAAATTTATTCCTGAGCCAAAAGGTTAAAGTTAATCTATTAATACTTATAGCATGACATTGTTTCATTATGAATCATACAAAATCTATATTCGGTGCATTTCCTTTACATAGTAGCTCAGTGTAAGCATGCAATCTGTAGATAAATGCATGCATATATATTTATAATCTCTCTCTCTCTCTCTCTCTCTCTCTCTCTCTCTCTCTCTCTTTTTAAAGACAGGGTTTCTCTGTATAGCCCTGGCTATCCTGGAACACACTCTGTAGACTAGGCTGGCCTCGAACTCAGAAATCTGCCTGTCTCTGCCTCCCAAGTGCTGGGATTAAAGGCGTGCACCACCACTGCCTGGCATAATATCTCTTATAATTATTTAAATGTTATACTTCACATATGACTAAAAGTAAATTATAAAACTCATGGGACCAGTTCTATATCACTAACAATCAGACATCTGTATAACATAGCCCGTTGATCCACTTCATTTCTGTCTGTTCATCTCATTAATTGCCTTCTCACAAGTTGTGTTAACACTACTTACTGATCTATGAAAAAGAATGTCAATCTTTGTTCTTTATATTTTGAAATGTCTTCAAATTTTTAAAAACAGTATACCTTACCTGTTATAATAGTCCTAAAAATATGAAAGAAAACTTGCCTTTATTTGATACAACACTCATGTTCTTTCTCTTACAGATATAAATTTACAGATAATCATGTGAAATTTATACTCTTTATCCTATAAGTTATAGTTAGAGTGTTTTTTATTCTTTACTCTTTCCCCTAAACAGTAACACAATCAAATTGTAATCTATAAATTAGTATATACTCTTAGATGTAGTGTTTGTTTATATGTAGCAACCCTCTGTAGATCTGTGAGATATAGTAAGTACCATAAAATCTCTGGAAAAATGACATACATTTCAATTTTTTTATTTTAACCACAGAAAGATCTTTATCTTATCATCACATCACTAAAATTATAAGTAGTTGAGAATTTTTGACTCTGAAATTGTCTTGAAAAAAAAACCCATAACCATCCAAGTTACTTAAAATTTTTATTGAAGTAATGAATAACTCTGTTGAGATGCTCCTTGATAATAGTGTCAGTTTCCTAGCCACATTTCTCATTTAAAATGAACTAAAAATTAGTCAAGTCAGCAAACCTTATATAGTAATTTAGTTAAGCCCCACTTCTAGGTACGAGCCCGTAAGACCAATATCTATATATTAATCTACTTAATTCATTTCTCCTTATCACCAACATATAATAATTCTTCCATTTTTTTCATTTTGTAAAAACAGTCTTTGAGATTTTCACATATGTATTAAATACACTTTTATTTTATATATATATATTAACCACAAACTCCAAAATTACTTCTACCAGTTCCATCTTCACCTATTCCAATTTTATGAGTTCTTTCTTTATTTCTTAAGGTTGAATACATTCCGCCTATATAGTTACTCATAAGTATTGTCTTCCCCAGGTATCCTAAGCTGCTTTGAGGTTGTATATGCAGCAGTCTATTTCATGTCCAGTCTTCAATGACCTCTGACTCTTACTGTATTTCTGTTCTCACATCCACAAAGTTTCATGAGCCCTGAAGGGAGGGGTATCTGTATTCAATGGAATTGTATTTGTTCATACAAAGGATGAAATCTGAATTGAAAGTGATGGAGATAGAAAATATCATTTCAATTGAGATAAAACCAATGCAGAAATACAAATACTCTGTATTCTCAATCATGCGTACATCTTAGTTTTGACTTCATCAATTGATTTATTAAATTTGAAGTAGTTATAGGATACAGGGAACTAGAAAGAGTGTATATATGGAGAGAGTGAAGAAAAATCTTAAGGAAGGGAGTAATGGAACATAGGTGATATGAAAGGAAATGAGAATAAAGGTGAAAGTTAGATCAGTGGGAAGAGAGATGAAAAATAATAGTGGGAAAGACAACTAATATTAAGCATATTTTCAAATGGCATGTGGAAACCTGTTTTGTGAGTTTCCTATGCTGCTATATACTGGGGATTTTGCTCATCCAAGAGCCAAAATGTTGACAAGTAAAAGCCTTTCCATGAAACAATCATAGTTCTAGTCTAAAAGCTTATAAAATATTCTTCAAAAATAGCTTCAGATTGCTACCCTCAAACAAATGTTATAAAAACACATCCAACAATTCAGGAAAATTATATTACAAAGCCAAAATAGAACTAGTTCATGCATGACAGTTTGGTCCAGTGTTTGAAAATCATTTAACTCAGCATGTCAGAAAATTACACAGAAAAAAAACCCCACATGATTATGTCAATAAATGTGGAAAACTCACTTGAAAAAAATCTATGTGCATAAAAATGAAAAGAAAAGAAAACAAGAATGGAGTCCTACAATGCTATGGAGAATAACTGCAAGCAATCTGGAGCTAGCATCACATTTGCTAAGAAACATGAGTCTTTTTGACCAAAAGAAGAAAAAGACAAAAATATCCCTCTCACTGTTTCCTGCCTGTTTAAAAATTCTTCAGCAAAAATAATATAAAATGTACACTGTATTTACAAGGGGGAGTATATAAACATCTGACAGATGAATTAACTATGTAAGTGGAAAATCATTCCATGTTCCAATGAATGCACAAAATTTTCAAAATCACAGTCATTCCCACTTTATTCTCTCCTAATTTATTAAATCCCAATACATCATTACAATCCCAATCAAGCCCTTCATTTCCTTCTTTGTTCATTGATTAGTGTCCATTTAAGTTACACACAAAAAAAAAAAAAAACTTGAGATAAAGGATAGAACATCTAATAAAATGTTAAAACTTAAGAAGTGACAAAATGTAGAGAATTAAACACAGCCCAGTTTTAAACTTTACCATAAACCTACAGCATTTAAGACAGCATGTGCTTTAGGAAAAAAAAATATTCAAATAGTGAAAAGGAAAAGTCGAAAACAGAGAAGTTATTTGACACAAATAAGACCAATGGTACTAGGGCTGAGAAGGTAGTATTCATGCTTTAAAAAATAGCAATCTAGAGTTACTTCAAATCTTTCAAAAATATCATCTTAAAACGCATCATAGGCCTAGTTATAAAGCTAAATAATAAGTTTAGTATATCATGTGCAATAAAACATATCAGTATCATTTGTGTTAGGTGATGGCATTTGTGATACATAGAACCCCAAAGCTATGATCATGAATTAAATGACTATCAAGAGTATCTTTTTCTTTTAATACTTTAATCCTTTTTTTACAGCCCAGTCTTCATCCCCCTCCAGGTCTGCCTCCTAACTCCTCCCCATGCCAGAACTCTTCCCCCTTCCATCCAAGAGGATGTCCCCAACCCCCACCCCCACCTCACCAGACCACCCACCACCCTGGGGCAGCAAGTCTCTCAATGATTAGGTTAGGTGCATCTTCTCTTACTGAGGACAGAATAGACACTATACTTGTCGGGGGGATGGGACTCATATCAGCTGGTGTATACTGCCCAGTTGTTGGCTCAGTGTCTGAGAGATCTCCTGGGTCCAGGTCAGTTGAGACTGTTGGTCTTCCCATGGGTCTGCCCTTTTCTTCAGCTCCTTCTAGCTTTTACCAATTCAACCATAGGGTCCTTGGCTTCTGTCTATTGGTTGGGTGCTACTATCTGTATCTGAGTCTTTCAGCTCCTTGTTGGACCTCTAGGAGTGCAGCCATGCTAGGTTCCTGTCCGTAAGCACACTACATCATCAACAACAGTCTCAGGTCCCAGGGGCCTCCCATTGAACTGGATCCCACTTTGGGCCTACCATTGGACATCAAAGTTTTCTCCATTTCCATCTCTGCAGTCCCTTCAGACAGGAACAGTTCTGGGTCAGAGCTTTTGACTCTGGGATGGCAACCCCATCCCTCCACTCGATACCCTGTTCCTGCACTGAAGGTGGACTCTACAAGTTCACCCTCCCTACTGTAGGGCATTTCATCCAAGGTCCCTTGCTTTGAATCCTGAGAGTTTCTTACCTTCCAGGTCTCCGGTATATTCTATAGGTTCCACCTACCTCCTACGTTCTGAAGTTGTCTATTTCCATTTTTTCTCTGCTAGCCCTCAGGGCTTCAGTCCTGTTTTTCTGCCCCCCACAATACCTGACCATGTCCCCCCTTCCTCTTCCTGTCCCATCTTCCATCCAGTCCCTCCCTCCCTCAGCCCCTGTGACTGCTTTCTTCTCCCTCCTAAGTGAGATTCAGGCATCATCACTTGGGCCCTTCAGCTTGCTAATGTTCTTGGGTGATATGGATTGTGTCCTGGTTATTCTGTACTTTTTTGGCTAATATTTACTTATTAGTGAGTACATACTGTGCATGTACTTTTGGGTCTGAGTTACCTTATTCATCCATTTTCCTCCAAAACTCATGATGTCCTCATTCTTAATAGGTGAGTTACTACTATTTCATTGTGTAAATGAACCACATTTCTATATTTATTCTTCTGTTGTGGGACAGCTGAGTTGTATCCAGGTTCTGCTTATCACAAATAAGGCCACTATGAACATAGTGGAGTATGTACCCCTGTGGTATGGAGGGGCACCTTCTGGGTATATATCCAAGATTGCTATAGCTAGATCTTCATTTCCAATTTTCTGAGGAACCTCCACACTGATTTCCAAAGTATTTGTATCAGTTTGCAATCCCACCATCAATGTCATTAGCATGATTTTTGATTTTAGCTGTTCTGATTGGTGTAATGTGGAATCTAAGGTGGAATCTTGGAATGAGCCAAGATGATTTTGGTATATCCTTAATAAAGAACTATATGATATAAGTCTACAATCAAACATTTAGCATTGATACACCCATTTGGATATTTTCTTTCGAAGCAAAAACAATTTTCTATCACAACATTTTTATAGCTGTGACAAAATACCATAACCAGAAGTAACTTGGGGAGGAAAGTATTATGTGTCTTATAGATGAAGTCCAGCATGAAGAGAAGTCAGAACAGAAACTCAAGGTTGGGCAGCATCTCATTCAAGGGGCAAAAATGTATGCTACATACTGACTTCTTCCTCCTGACTTGCTCAGTTTGCTTTCTTATAACACCCATGACAACCAGCCCATGAATGTCATGCTCACAGTGGGTTGAATTCACATATATCAATTATTAATCGAGAAAATACCCTAGAGACTTGTCTGTGGGTCAATCACATGGAAGTGTTTTCTTAATTAAGATGCTTCTTCCAAATGACCCTAGCTTTTATCAAGTTGACTTAAACTAACCATCACTGTTACTCTATGCACTACATGAACTTTTATACACTTTAAAGATTTGCCTTAACTATTGCAATTGGGCTTGTCTCAAAAAAATTGGATACTGCTGTGGAGCTATTTGTATAGCGTTAAAATTGATCTTTAAGGGAACCACTAGTCTGCTTCCTTAATCAAATGCTCTTGGGCACACCAAAGAGATGTCTGTGGGAAAAGAAGGCACTATAGTAAGAGTAGGAATCAGAGGCAATGGACAACTTTTCCATGTAACTTACTGTGCCTCTACTATACTACCTGGTATCACTACATGTAGACAATTTCCATTTGTAGACTGCTCCTTTTCATATACATTGTTATAGTTCAATGGATCAGAAAACAGCCAGATCAGTCCACATGAAAACTTAGTTGTCCATTTTTTTAGTTAGGATTTTACTGCTGTGAACAGAGCAATGGCAATGACAATTCTTATAAGAACAATATCTAATTGGGGCTAGCTTACAGGTTCAGAGGTTTAGTTCGTTATCATCAAGGTAGGAGCATGGCAGCATCAGAACAGGCATGATACAGGAAGGGCTGAGCATTTTACATCTTCATCTGAAGGCAGATAGGAGAAGACTAGCTCATAGGCAACTAGGATGAAGGTAGAAAAGCCATACCACAGTGACACACCTATTCCAACAAGGCCACGCCTCCTAATCAAGCCACTCCCTGGGCCAAGCATATACAACCATCACATCCATCATCAGATATCAGTTTGCTTCTCTTAAAGTTGTCTGCTGATGACAGACGTACCTCCACCCAAAAATCCCAAGGACATTAACTGTGAGTCAAATATGAGAGCCTGCCCAAATGCCCGAACAGCTCTGCTATCTGCCATTGAAACCTTGAATGCCATTAGATAGGTTAAACCATATATTCCAAGTGGCAGAATACCCTGCACTGACAGCCTAGACTCGACGAAGAGCCTTCTCATTTCCCATGTCCCACTCAAAGCCAGTGGCTTTAAGGAAACTTGGCTCTAATTTCAAGAAAAGATATCAGGAATATTACCTGGCTATTTTCTCTGATATAAAATTCCCTGATTAAAAATGAAGTTTGTCTAGACACGGGATATTTTAAATGAGATGTTCTAAACATTGCATGCTGAATGTAAGCTCTTTAAGCTCAAGAAGTAAATGATTCAATTACCTCAGAAAGACCCCCAAAACCAACCAGGGAACTTTCTAGGACTGTCTCTTTACAAGCATATAAAAGGAGTAAAGATGGCTGAGAAACACTCTCAGAGCAGGTGGGCTTCCTAGATGAGGAAAATCAACCAAACTGCCTAGAATAGACTTAGAACAAATAAAGTACCCAGAAAAGAAGAGTATTCAACCTGATGAATTGAGTCCAAATTGTGCAAGGAGGGTCGGTTTTCTAGCTTTCTTAAGTCCAACTCGTGCTAAAGCAGTCTTTTCATGGTGTAGCTATCTTTGAATCAACTTTTCTCTTAAAATAACCCCTCACCCATATTCGGAGAGTAACCTCAATCATCCCATTGGTTCATTTTGATTTGCACTAGCTTCCTACCTTGGATGAGCAGATGTTTGCCAATATCTCCTCAAGAGTCACATCACACAACAAGCAACATTGCCAGTCAAGAACCAGATGTACTCAGCAGCAAGGAGAAAAAAATGAGTAGGAAAAGTAGCTCTTTCTTCCCCCTCAGATCTCTTTTCTTTTCTTTTTTTTTTATTGGATGTTTTCTTTATTTACATTGCAAATGTTGTCCCCTTTCCCAGTTTCCCTCCTCCCTCCTCCCATAAATCCCCTATCCCATCCTCCCTCTCCCTTCTTCTATGAGGGTGCTTGCCCACCTGCCCAACTACTCCTGCATCCCTACACTTGAATTCCCTTACACTGGAACATCAAGGTTCCACAGGACCAAAAGCCTCTCTTCCCATTGATGCCCAACAAGACCATCCACTGCTACATATGTGGCTGTAGCCATGGGCCCCTCCATGTGTACTCCTTGGTAGGTGGTTTAGTCACTGGGAGCTCTGGGGGGTCTGATTGGTCGTTATTGTTGTTCTTCCTATGAGGTTGCAAACCCCTTCATCTCCTTTCTCTAACTCCTCCATTGGGGAGCCTGTGCTCAGTCCAATGGTTGGCTGCTGACATCTGCCTCTGTTTTTGTCAGGCTCTGGCAGAACCTCTCAAAAGACAGCTATATCAGGCTTCTATCACCATGTACTTCTAGGCATCCATAATAGAGTCTGAGTTTGGTGTCTGTCGGTATATATTTTAGTCAGCTTTCTATTACTATAACAACATGCCTAAGAAAATTCTACTTAGATGGGGGAATTGTTGGGCAGTCTTTGGATGGCCTTTCCTTATCTCTGTGCCACAACGTCTCAAATTTCCCTTCCAGGAGTATTTTGTTCCCCCTTCTAAGAAGGATCGAAGCATCCGGACTTTGGTCTTCCTTCTTAAGCTTCATGTAGTCTGTGAATTATATCTTAGGTATTCCGAGCTTTTGGCCTAATATACACTCTTTTTCCCATCTAAGATCTCCTTATATCTGGGTTGCGGTTGGATGTTGATTCCCACTCTGGTGGAAGTCCTTCTAAATTTCCTAACCTTTGTAGATATTACTTTCACAGATCTGCTTAGAGGCTCATCACTTAATTGGCTCTGATCTAATCAAGGTTATCACTTTGTTTACCAATCACAGTGCCAATGAATGTGCTATCAATATTACTATGCACATCCTTCATCTTTCTTGACACATTATCTGTGAAGTGAGCAACACTCAATGACTCTCATTATGATCTAGGATGACTCTATAGTCTCATGAAACCAGAAGAGAAACCTTAAAGGAAGACATGAGACAAAATAAACAATTCCCCCATCTAAGTAGATTTTCTTAGGCATGTTGTCATAGTAACAGAAAA
This sequence comes from Montemys delectorum, assembly GCA_019843815.1. Taxonomy (NCBI): domain Eukaryota; kingdom Metazoa; phylum Chordata; class Mammalia; order Rodentia; family Muridae; genus Montemys; species Montemys delectorum. The sequence goes on from JADRCD010121350.1 coordinate 25,983, forward strand.
CTGACTAAAACAAGGTGGTTGTAAATTCTTCTTTGTTACTTAAAAGATTGTGAGCAAGTTATTAAAATTGTTTCTCTTTACCTGTTTATAGAACAGATAAAAGTCAATAGATGTCTGAGAGAAATTTGAATGGATCAGAGATATTATCATTAGAAATTCATTGTTTGTTTTAGACATATAGTTTCCTTTTAAAATTCATTCATATGGAATTCTCTGAGCTCTTTTCACAGTTTTTTTCACAGAGGTTAATTCCAGACATATGTTACCTTCTACAGATAGTTCAATATGAGTATCCATTTAAAATAATAGTCAATAGAACGTTTTTTACTTTGCCTCACTAGCATTTTTTCCACTGAAAATAATACAATATATTATTTACTGCTTCTTTTCTCCCAATATAGAGTTAATTAAATGTTACATGGCCATCCAGTCAATCTTCTCTCCACTGTAGTTACAATACTAAGAAATGTGCCTAGTACAAGGTAGGTGTATAACTGTCAGGTGGTTACTGGCTCACTTGAAGCTGATGTACTCTAACCCTGATCCTTAAATATTGCTAAATATGATAGTGGCTATGTTGCAGAGAGTTTCAGGAGAATACACATAAATAGAAAATATAAAGCATAAAAATATAGTATTTTAAATGAAGTGTGTTGCCATTCTTGTTTAATTTATGAAAACATTTAATATTTATAAGAATAATTTATTACAACAAATGCTGTACACTTGTGATCTCAGCACTTAAGAGACAGAAAAAGGATAGTTGCAAGTTTCAGACAGCCTAGATTCAATAATAGGACTTTTTCTCAAAAGTTTCTGTGTGGAGGGGTGGAAAATTTGTCATGGAATAGCTTAAAAAGGCATGCTTTACCTACCAATCACAGTTATAAAATCATTCATGTTGAGAAATTGTTAGGAACAATATTTAAATACAAAATTTTTTTATCAAAGGTCATGTCAAAGACATATAGGAATAATCTTTTCTAATGGAAAGTTAATAAATATAAAATTTATATTTCTAAATTGCCTCTATGTCACAATCAAACCTCAATGTTACTGACTGATGACTGAGGAAGATGTTAAATGCATTTAGTATGGGCTTCAAATCAGTTTCAAATCTAATTAATGATACCACATTTGACATATTAAATGGATAAAATCACACAAAAAACTTAAGGGAACATGGGAAGGCGAAGAAAACAGCCTTTACCCCAGAGTCTAGTTGAAGATTCCTACCAGCTAAAGATCAGTAATTCTAGTAAAACTGGCAATATTTTCTGTTATGTCCAATTACATACAGAAATTATACACTTTGTAAATTGGTATTTCAAACAATAATATTAAAATTGCAATAACTCATGCATAATGCATTTCCCCACGCTAAAATGCACTTATTTAGGAATATCACCAGAAACCCTAACTGTAGTAAAATGTGTGATTTAATACACTAGTATAACAGGTTGCTCTTGCTTTCAATTTAGTAGATCTAAATCCTATGTAAACTTGTCTAAGTCTGTGCCATAATTTCTCTGCTGCAAAAGAGGAGAGAGAAAAGACTTTCTTAGCATTGCTTTGTGATGCAACTTGAGAGCTGAAAAAATGGTTTCTATGGATATTTCTTAGACAGCTTAGAACAACCCCTGTTCAGTGACCTCAACCTTGTGCTCTTGGGTATATCTTATCTGTTCTCCAAGGCCCTCTGTTTTTCTATTAACTTTGTGATTAAATCTATGTTAAAATTTCTCTTTTCTAAAGTTTCAAATTTCCTTCATACTAGCTTGTCCTCAAATTCTTTTCTGTGGTAAATCAAAGGTCCTTCTTTGAGTGGAGGTCACTAGAGAATAATAGCCCTCTTCTGGCTTCTTGCAGCAGATCCGGCCTATGACTTCTAAAGAAAAGCCACTAACAAAGTGAGAACTTGCTATAAAAAATGTTTACAAGTTGACCCCATGTGCATATTACTCACAGGTTTGCTTTACTCTTTCTGTTTACCTCCATTCTCATGGAAGTTACAGATGCATCCTGACTCCATCAATGATGCTATAAATGGTCAGAGTCTCAGGCATCAGCAGTTACCAGTGAAGATCTCACAAAACCTGAAGCAAATTAATAAAGTAGGTGAATGTGGGTGAGTGTGTTACACATAATAGAAACAATAATTATACCAAATATAAACAAACTGAAAAATTAAATAGCTTAAAACATATTAAGCTACATATCGGTAAGTCTAGCTTGTGGCTTTAAAAAAACATTTAAGTCAAATTTCATAGATTCTAAACAAAAATCTGTAGTCAATATTTCTAGAACAAAAGTGATGTTATGAATTTTATCCAGAGGTTCAGCATCAATATAAGAAATCCATTAAAAACTGTGGGGCTGTTTCCACTCAGGTGGCTTCACTACTCCTCTTCAACCTTGGCAGGAATGACTAACAGTAAGCTATTTAGAGGATGCCTACAGAAATCACTGGAGAATCATCATTAATGGGAATGGCAGCAACCTCGTCAGAAAGCATTACACTAGGCCCAAACAGTTCCATGTAAGAGGTTTAATTGAGAGGGAGAGAGGGGGCAGTAGCGTGGAAAGAAAGAGGAGGGAGAGAGAGAGCGAGAAAGGAATGTTCCTCGTATTTATATGACTGGTGATGTATGGCCAGGTAAAGGTGGGAGGTGATTCCAATGGATTCTGGGAATATGGTGACTGTTGCTCTGGCAACAGGTCTCTGAGACCCGCCCATGAGTCACCACAGGCTTTGGATGCTAACAATCGTAGGTCCTAGATTGCCTCAGGCTGGTAAATCAACCCCTCTATCTAGCACAGTTTAAATATGGTGAGACAAACCTGAAATACCATTCCTTAATGTGGGCTTACCGTTTTTCTTTTTTTCTTTTTTTTTTTTTTTTTCACACTATGAACTGCTTTAATGGTGGTATACTGTACAAGTGATGTCAGGACACAGCACAGCAAACGCACAGTGGACGTGGCTAGCAGACAGGCTGTGAATGAATAAAGAGTTCACACTGCTCCCATGCTTTAGCGACTAAGACAGCTCTAAGCCACCTCCTCCTCAGCCTCCTCCTCAAACTCTCCCTCTTCCTCAGCTGTAGCATCCTGGTACTGCTGGTACTCGGACACCAGGTCATTCATGTTGCTCTCAGCCTCCGTGAACTCCATCTCATCCATGCCCTCACCCGTGTACCAGTGTCGGAACATGGCTGTGAACTGCTCTGAGATGTGTTTGAACAGCTCCTGAATAGCTGTGCTGTTGCCAATGAAGGTGGCGGACATTTTTAGGCCCCGAGGTGGAATGTCACAGACAGCTGTCTTCACATTGTTGGGGATCCACTCAACAAAGTAGCTGCTGTTCTTGCTTTGGACGTTAAGCATCTGCTCGTCCACCTCCTTCATAGACATGCGGCCCCTGAACACGGCAGCCACAGTCAAGTAGCGCCCATGTCTCGGATCACAGGCAGCCATCATGTTCTTGGCATCAAACATCTGCTGGGTGAGCTCAGGAACTGTTAGGGCACAGTACTGCTGGCTTCCCCGGCTGGTCAAGGGGACAAAGCCAGGCATGAAGAAGTGCAGGCGAGGGAAGGGCACCATATTTACAGCCAGTTTCCGCAGGTCAGCATTTAGCTGGCCAGGGAATCGCAGGCAAGTGGTTACCCCACTCATGGTGGCAGACACTAGATGGTTCAGGTCACCATAAGTGGGTGTGGTCAGCTTTAGGGTTCTGAAGCAGATGTCATAGAGTGCTTCATTATCAATACAATAGGTCTCATCTGTGTTTTCAACCAGCTGGTGGACTGAAAGGGTGGCATTGTAGGGCTCAACCACTGTGTCCTACACCTTGGGGGAAGGTACCACACTGAAGGTGTTCATGATTCTGTCTGGGTACTCCTCCCGGATCTTGCTGATAAGGAGAGTGCCCATCCCAGACCCAGTCCCCCCACCCAGGTAGTAGGTCAGCTGGAAGCCCTGCAGGCAGTCACAGCTCTCAGCTTCCTTTCTCACAACGTCCAACACCGAGTCAACCAGCTCTGCACCTTCTGTGTAGTGTCCCTTGGCCCAGTTGTTCCCAGCCCCACTCTGACCAAAGACGAAGTTATCAGGTCTGAAGATCTGCCCGAAGGGCCCTGAACGCACCGAGTCCATGCTGCCCGGCTCCAAGTCCACGAGCACCGCGCGGGGCACATACTTGCCACCAGTGGCCTCGTTGTAGTACACGTTGATGCGCTCCAGCTGGAGGTCGCTATCTCCGTGGTAAGTGCCAGTGGGATCAATGCCATGCTCGTCGCTGATTACCTCCCAGAACTTGGCGCCGATCTGGTTGCCGCATTGCCCTGCCTGCAGGTGCACGATCTCCCTCATGGCAGCAGTGACTGCGGAGCAGCTGTAGAAGAGGAACACTTAGGGAGGAGCAGGCGCACAGAGTGGGGCTTACCGTTTTTCAAAGCCTATTATATTTAGAGTTCTTAAATACTTCAAAGGTAGAGGACAAAGATGGTTAATAGGATAAGTAGGTTGTGGACCTGTTTAGGAGCAGTTCTTTGAGGCTATTCTACTATTCATTGTCAAGATATCATCAGTCCAGTAGCAAACACCAAAGATGAGTCAGCAGCACAGATCAATCAAGCAAAATGACTCCACAATGCATGAGTCAGCTGAAGTGGCAAGAGTCATCTGGAATACCATGAGAAACATTTTGGTCTATTTTTCTCTGTGAAGTGAAGACCAACAAAGCATTGCATTGTTAGAGCAGACTAGCTAAACACAAGAGCATCCTTTCACTGTCTGAGTGGTTCTACTCACATTCTTTCCAAGCATCACTTGCCCTCTCAGGTGTCTGCTTCAACAAACATCTTCTCTGTGTCTGCTTCAGCAATATATCCTCACACAAGACAGCCTCCAGAAAATAATATCCTGGAACACAACTGAGCTTCCAAGGAAAGCAAAAAGTTTCATTTCACCTTGATCTTTCAAATATATAGGTACACATTATCTTGAACTTCTGACAAATATAAGATAATCTTAGTGAAGTTTCATAGTTTTACTTTGTTTCATATTATAGGCTTTTATATAAAATAGAGGGTCTTCTCATGAGTATCTGTACTGGGACCTCGTGATGTTTTATTGACTTTTTATGTAACATTTTATTTTCTTTACATTAAATATTTTTATTATATATAAGATAACATATTGATAAAGCCATATATGCTATAGAATCACTCAGTTAGTTCATAGGCGTCACCTCAAATACTTACATTTCTGTAAAATATTTAAAATCTATTCCAACCACAATTGTCAAGCACAAAGTATATTATTTCTGGAATAATCATCATTTTCCACAAATTTCTGCAATATGTTCCTCCCGTTTAGACAGAAGTTTACCATTTAACCTATGACATCCACAGCACACTCTAGCTCCGGCTGTAGCAACTGATTCTTCTCTTGACTACTGTGAGTTTATGTTTTTAATATTCCACATAAGTAGAGTCATGTCATACACATCTAGCTATGTCAGGTTTATTTGCACTAATACTAATATTTTCCAGCTGCTTCTTTATTTAAGCTAAAAATGTTCAATTGGTGGTGGATCATACACATTCCTATTTTTATTTATTTGAGAAATTTCCATAATTTATTCAATAGAGACTGTATTAGTTTATGTCCCCATTGCTATGGTGTATATAATAAAAGTGTGTTCCTGAAGTCCTAGGGATAAAGTTTTTACTGGACATGATGATTTAGATAATTACAGGAACTAGTTGAATATCATTAAGACTTCATAGGATTTCAAATACTTATTATAACTTTAATTTAGGAAAAAAATCTTCAAATGCTTAATGATTACTGATGCTGAACATCTTTTTAAGTTAGCCACTTGATGACACATTTTTATTTTATTTTATTTTTGTTGAAATGTGCTGTTTCATTACAAAGAGTCTCTCAAAATGAAAGTATCTCAAAAAGGGAACTTAGCTAACAACCTCCACCTGCAGAACTAGGGGAAGACAGGGAAACACAAGTTTTTTCTGCTTGCCCAGGATGGGTGAGAAGGTATAAACTGAACCAATCTAAACATGGCTGATATTACCCAAACCCAGTCACCCCTTCAAAAAATTTAGTAAGGGCATCTTAACAGAGACCTTAACCAGGCACTTGGCAGTTCACAATTTTGCCTTCTGGTTGTTTCCTTTCCACTCAGACCCTACATGGTTCAAAACTAAGGCCTGGGGCAGGGTGGACAAGGTAGCTCACTGCACTGCACTCTGCTCCCTGGTTCAAATATAGTCTCTGGGTAAGTTATATTTAATATATTTTATACAAATATACAGAGGAATAGAAAATACAACATCTGAGAAATTGAGAGAAAGTGAGGAATTTAGGGAGAAGATGGAGCTGCAGACCTTGCTCAGGTCTTCTTTGAACCGTTTGTCTTCTGGCTTTTTCCCTTTGATTTTCTCCTCTTCTGTGACTTCTTTCTCTTTGGAATCTTTTTCTTTCTCATCCTCTGTTTTGACTCTTCTGGTTTTTTGACCTTAGAAGAGTTCTTGTGACTACATTCTCCCTCTTCATATGAATCTGAGAATTCTTCCTCACAGACAATGCGTTTGTCAGAGGAACAGATGGAGATGCGTTTGCCACAGTCTTCCTCATTCTCATCACCATATTCTTCTGGGATGGCATTCTCAGGTATGGCCTACATTTTTGACCCCAGGGGCATGGGGCAGCAATCTCATATTTCAAAAGTTATCCCCTTCCCCAGTTTCCCCTCCACAAGTCTCCTATCCCCTCCTTCCTTACTCCTGCCTCTATGAGGGTGCTCCCCACCTACCCACCCACTTTTGCCTCAGCAGCATAGCATTCCCCTATCCTGAGTCATCAAGCCTTGACAGGACCAAAGGACTCCCTTCCCAGTGATATTAGATAAGTCCATCTTCTACTACATATCCAACTGGAGCCATGGGTACAACCTGTGTACTCTTCCATTGATGGTTTAGTCCCTGAGAGCTTTGTGAGGTCTGGTTGTTTGATATGGCTATTCTTCCTATAAAATTGCAAACCCCTTCAGCTCTTTTTTTTCCTTTTTTATTTTATTTTATTTTTTATTAGCTATTTCCTTTATTTACATGTCATATGATATTTCCTTTCCCAGTTTCCCCTCTGAAAAAAAGAAATAAAACAACAACAACAAAAACCTGTTCCCTACCCTTCCCCCTGCTTACCAACCTACCCTCTCCTGGTTCCTGGCCCTGGCATTCCCCTACACTGGGGCATAGAATCTTCACAGGACCAAGGGCCTCCCTGCCCATTGATGACCGACTTGACCATCCTCTGCTATACACTGCTGGAGCCATTATCCCTACCATGTGTACTCTTTGGTTTTGTGTGTCAACTTGACACAGTCTAGAGTTATCACAGAGAAGGGAGTTTCAGTTGGGGAAGTACCTACATGAGGTCCAGCTGTGGAGCATTTTCTCAATTAGTGATCAAGGGGGTAGGGCTCCTTGTGGCTGGTGCCATCCCTGGGCTGGAAGTCTTGAGTTCTATAAGAAATCAGGCTGAGCAAGCCAGAGGAGGCAAGCCAGCAAGGAACATCCCTCCATGGCTTCTGCATCAGCTCCTGCTTCCTGACCTGCTTGAGTTCCAGTCCTGACTTCCTCTGGTGATAAACAGCAATGTGGAAGTAAGCCAAATAAAACCTTTCCACCCCCAACTTGCTTCATGGTGTTTGTGCAGGAATAGAAACCCTGACTAAGACAGTGGTTTAGTCCCTGGGAGCTCTGAGTGTACTAGTTAGTTCATCCTAAGGGGCTGCAAACCCTTCAGCTCCTTGGGTTGTTTCTCTAGTTCCTTCATTAGGGACCCTGTACTCAGTCCAATGGATGGCTGTGAGCCTCAACTTCTGTATTAGTCTGACCCTGGAAAAGCCTCTCAGGAGACAGCTATATCATGCCCTAACTTCCCCCATTGAAGTCCCTGCACTCAATCTAATTTTGGCTGTGTACTTTTGCATCTGAATTGGTCCAGCACTCAGGGGACAGTTATATTGGGATTTGATATCACTTTTGAGGTACAAGCTTTCATGCCCTTTTCATTTTCTTAATCATATTTTCTTGTTTTTTTTCTTTTGTTATTTTGTTCAGTTCCTTAAATATTTTGGATATTAACTCATGATCACATATATGTTTACAAATATTTTCTCCCATTCTTAGATTGACTCTTCACTCTGCTCGTGTACTTGTGAAGAATCATTTAATTTTATAGACTCTTACTTGCTTTCTTTTCTTAATATTGTTTATTTTAACTAAAATGTAATTACACCACTTCTACCCTTTATTTTCTTCCCTCCAACCCCACTTGTGTCCTCTTCTTCCAATAATTGCCCCATCCCCATATTCCCTCTCAAATTCAGGGCCTCTTGCTGATTATTATTATTTAACATATAAAAACACAGGTATGTGTGCACACACACATACAGACACACACACACACACACACACACACACACACACAAAACACAAGACAAATATAGATGCTGAGTTCTTTCCTATTGCTTGTATACATGATTTTATGGCTGACCATTTAGCATTGGATAATCAATTAGGGACTTAACTGCCTATATCTTTTTGCCCAAGAATGTTCCCTATCATGAGTTTACTCCTTTCATGGTAGGATGTCTACAAAGAAACTTAACAGCTGATAGGGAACAGCACAGAAAAATACAACTTGCCAATGTGATTGTGAGTTGCTCAGTACCAATGAATACATCTACCAATTAACTCATAGCCTTAGGATTCAAGTTACATTGAGGATGTACAGTGGGAAACATTGTAAACAGCAGAGGAGAAGAAAGTCTAGTATGAAATTGTGTTTTCTAGAAGAGACAGACAAGCTGTACTTACGGTATGTCAGCCATAGGGCTGCCTAGCAAGTCCTAAACAAGTACAATGAAAAGACTAATTCATTCATTTTTATGAGAGCAAATAGTTGTGTGTGCTCTTGAGGGTACATCCAAAACCTGTTGACCAATACCAATCTCAGGAAGCTTATGCACCTAAGTAAATCAAAGCAAATGTTTTTGTTTTTGTTTTTGTTTTGTTTTTGTTTTTGTACCACATTGTTTCTAAGATATAACCCTACTACATTTCATTTTCAATTAAAGAGCTATTGTATCCTAACAATAATCTTACAATGGGGCTCTCTTATGCTGTATATTGAACAGATTATCCATATTTAGAACTCATGAAATATTTCTAAAGACAAATATATTAGCCTTAAAGTCTTATGGAAAACTTTATTATACACATATAGAAGGAGAAAATGCTTCACTATTTACCGAAGGCTACAGTACATTAAATTGATATGCCTGTTAATACTAGTAAAATCATGTAACACAATATTTTCCTCATTAATTAGGGCTATTTATAAAGCATGCATCCCTGGGATTAAAAACACTTAAAAGATTTCCTTTCATTAAATTAATACATATTCTAGACCCAAGAACCTGTTATAAGTATAGATTTTAGTTTGAAAACTTGTTGATACTTCACTTACCTGAGACTTGAATTTTGTTTGCACTTTAGTTTTGTGAGATGATGGGCAGGTATATGTATATGCTGTCTGTGTACATGTGTGGCAAATGGAAGTCAGTCTGTGTCCTGCTCTATTGGTATCATATTCCTTTGAAAGAGTCTCCTCTAAACATGGAGTTAGGCAGGAAGCCTGCAAGCCCCGATAGTGCTCCTGCCTCCAGCCTCCATAGCACCTGGTTTGCAGGTACATGTTTCCATGCCCAAGTGAGCTCTGTGGTCTTGAACTCAGGCTCTTCATTTTTTTTTTAAAGATTTATTTATTTATTATATGTAAGTACACTGTAACTGTCCTCAGACACTTTTTCTTCTCTTTCCAGGCCTGCTAACTCAGGGCCCAAAGATTTATTTATTTGTTATATGCAACTACACTGTAGCAATCTTCAGACACCCCAGAAGAGGGCATCAGATTTGATTATGGATGGTTGTGAGCCACCATGTGGTTGCTGGGATTTGAACTCAGGACCTTCAGAAGAGCAGTCAGTGCTCTTAACCACTGTGTCATCTCGCCAGCTCCAGGCTTTTCCTTCTTTACACCAAAAGCTCTTTGCTTCTGAGCCAGCTTACCAGACTCTAGAATCAGTTTTTTGAGAAATTATAAATCATTTGATAAAACATTATAAATAAATAAGCATGCTTGAAATGCTTCATTGGGAATCTGGAGGATGTTGTCAAGGAAAGCCAACACTACAATTAAGAAGATTCAAAAACCTTAGATATCCAGGAGATTTACCATTGATAAGTTTTAACCTTGGATAATCTTACTTTTCTATGCTGCCATTCTATCACATAAGAAACCAAGATTTTATTATGAGATTTTTTCTTTTTTTATTAGGTATTTTATGTATTTACATTCCAAATGCTATCCCCATTCCCAGTTTCCCCTCTGGAACTTCCGTCTCCAATTCCTTTTCCCCATGCTTCTATGAGGATGCTCCCCCTCCCACCCACCCAATCCCATCTCACTGCCCTGGAATTCTCCTACACTGAAGAATGTTGCCTTCACAGGACCAAGGACTCCTCCTCCTATTGATGTCAGAAAATGCCATCCTCTGCTACATATGTGGTGGGAGCCATGGATCACTCCATGTGTTCTCTTTGGTTGGTGGTTTAGTCCTTGGCAGCTCTTGGGGATCTGGTTGGTTGATATTGTTGTTCTTCTCATGGGGTTATGAACCCCTTCAGCTCCTTCAGTCCTTTCTCTAACTCTTCCATGGGGAACCTGTGCTTCTTTAAATGTGTTCTTTATGTAATTCTTTGGAAAACACTATAATACTTGTATCCAGGAAGTTCATTAATATTGCTTTCCACATCAATGAGATTACTGAAAAAGAAATAAATAAGAAAAACTGTTGAGTGTATATCCTGATAGGCATAAAACTTTGCATTGTGTAACATATAGTCTTGGGATCAGTCCCATATCTGCAAAAATAGGTAAAGAAGGAAATAAATAAATAAAAGCAAATGTTTTAACAAGAAAACAATTTGGCTCTATAGTATTGCACTTTCATTTCCAAAAGGAAACACATAGTTTTTATAGTAAAGAGGAACAATTAGTATATAATATTTCTAAGAGCTTTTTCCAATACAAAGAGTGATTCTATTAATTCCAGTACTTGAAAAGTATTCTTGAAACAAAACAAAGTCATACAACACCTTCCATTGAGTATTGACATGAACATTGTCAATCATTTCAACTGGTAATGAGCAGTTGAGTTAGTGATGAGCAGAATAAGACAATATCATGTGCAGAGTTTAGAATAAACAATGAGCAGCACTTCAAAAAGTCATGCTGAGTTATCATAAAGGGCCTTTGTCTAGTTGACAAACAACAGCCCAGGACAGCATTCCCCTGCTGTATCAGTCAAATTTTATATCCTTCTTTCATAGAAAATATTAAAAGTGAATTCTCTATAGGGCAGAAGGTATGAGCTTAGTTTATAATATCAGAACACTCAAAGATGTTCTTGGGCCTTCCTAATCTCCCCACTTATGGGATGGGAGAAACGGCATGACCAAGCACCTGGAGCAGAACAGTAATGAGGAGCAGGTGCAAGACTGATATCTTTCTCCATGTCTATCCAAGATGAAACTGTAGGAATAAAGTGCTTCTCTGTGATGTAGGAAATATCACAGCAATCACCAGGGAAATGTAGGGGATGTGTTGTAGTCGAAGTCTTCTCTTCAGAAAGCATATTCTAGAAGATATTTTAATTTCAACTTTTATTCCTCACTGATACTATTTCACTCTACTTCTGATTAGGTTCACTTACTGCTGCTTGGTTTGTATGTGGCCACTGAATGATATACTATTCAGTTACATTCAAAGAGAGTTTAAATACTTTCTATTGAGATTCATGAATTCAGGAAGAAATAAAAACGAACCTCAAACAACTTAACATTAGTAAATGTTAAGAAAAGGCAGGACATGCCTATGGATTCTCTTCCACTCATTAGGCTGCCTTGTCTGGCCTCAGTGGGAGAGGATATGTCTAGTCCTGCAGTGATTTAATGTACTGGGATGGCTTGGTAACCAAGAGGGGTCCTCCCTTTTCTCAGAGGAGAGGGGAGGGAGAGGGAGGAGAGGCTGTTTGAGGGATGGTCTCATATTAAGGGAGGCTGCAATAAGAATGAAAAGTGAATAACTAAGTAAATTAATAGTAAAAATAAAAAAGAAAAGGCTTGACAATTAAATAACATTCATATTTTATATTATGCATTTATATATAATATATATATTAGTCACAGATTTCATTTAAGTACAAAAACAATTGAAGAGAAAAATTAGATACATTGATTTATGTAAAAGTAAGAAATATAGAAATTTTAAAAATAATTACATTGATTAATGTGTATTGTAGAAATGCCTTTAAACTGTCCCGTGAGTTTACTTTCATTATCTCACTTTTCCATGAAAGAAGATGGCTTAGAGGTGTACAGGTTTTAAATGGTCAGTGTAAACTTTTATATGACTAAAATTCTCTCAGATTACAGTCTATTATGAGCTAAGTGATTTTCTAAGTACCACTTACGGTGGAAGAAAATTATTCAAAAGACCTAAAAAATGAAGTATGCATATACATTTCAGTAAACAAAATTTTAATGTAGATGTATTAAGTGCACTGGGAACACAAAGAGTGTTCCCATTTCTAAGAGTGGATCAGGAATGGTGAAAAAAACCTGGTATGGGCAACTGGGCAGGCTAATTGACAAAGCATGTCAGCAACTAAGCTTGCAGATAATGATTGGGAAAGAGATTTCAGTGTGGGAAGCTGAGAAACATGAATTGTTTTGGCATGAGATAGAAGGGGGATGCAATCCCACACTACAGAATATTATAGATATTCTATGACACTAATGGGAGCTTTGATATACCTGATGAAAAGTTCCCACAGGAAGAACAAGAGCATTGAAGAGCCTGGACCAGCAGAGCAACATCTGGATTCTTTACTCCAAAGCATGTGCTTAACTGTTAAATGCTTCCTGTTATTATTCTTAGAGGGTTTACTTGTTTCTTTTCATAACTCAGCTCTTCTGAAAAGTGAAGTTTGCTAATTGTCATCTAGTGCAAACAGACACTTCCCTGATGAAGCCTGAAAAAGCACACATCCACAATCTTAATAGGACAGTCTTACACAAAATCATAGTGGCTGTGACTGAGTGTACAAAACCTGCAGATGAAAGGTAATGGTCTAAATAAATCCACAGCATGGATACCGGGGGAATTCATGAAGTTCCACACTTAGCTGAGGAATTGTTGGCAATTATTGGTTACTGAAAGGGGGAGAATATATTTTCTTTAGAGATGTGAACTCCACATCCCAGTAGATAGCCCTACACCCATCTAGTCACAGATACACAGCACCAAGTGAAGAGTGGATTTAAAAGATAGCAAGTGGAAAAATCACAGTGGTATATTCAGATCATTTGGTTTACCAGGAGAATGAAGACACTGGCTATAGGATTTTCCATATGGATCCTTGTCAAACTGACTGATTGAGATATTTTCATGAAACACATTTAAGGGGACATCTCAGAGAAATGTAAAGATTCTATTGAACTTTAAGCTGATATGAAATCTTGGCAGAGAATATTTGAATAAGTAAATGTCCTCTTTAGGAATATTCAAAAAAACTCTTCCATATTTCAAAATATAACATATAACATGACAGGAAATTTTGCGTTCGTAAAGAAGACCCGAACTTAGACCCTTTGGAACCTGTGACAGGTCATGCTGGGCCATGTGAGTCCTCATAGACAGTCATCATCCCAGAAAGAAAGTTTCAAAAGTTGGTGTGTAAAGCCATTTGGTGCCAATGTTCAGTTCCATCTACCCTAACAGCAAGTGGCATGGTTACAGAGCTGAACAGAGATTGTGATGCAATCATTAGATATTTAAGTTGAAAATCTCAGTGAAACTTTAGCATAGCTCTGATGATTTTTTTTCCTGAACTATCCCCCAAATTCTTATGCAGCATGGTTTTGGAAAATGAGGTGCATAGAATTTTATTTGTTTGTTTGCTTTTTACTATGACAAGAATTTGTGGAACTTGTCCAAATCTCTGGGATTAGAAAAGTATATTAAGTCCCATTTTGGCGTCTTTTCTCTGTTCAGTTCTCTTTAATTTATAGGATTCTCCTAGCATTTTAAAATTTCTACTGGGTGTTAGAAATACAGCAATGTAGGTGGTCAAGCTTCCGTCCATATCATGGCCCTTTTTCAAAGGCACTGATCAATGAGGACCAGAAATACCTTGGGATATGCAAAGCAGTTTAAAGCTCTCCACTTGTATCTAATTATTTATTTTCCAGTGTGTGTACACTCTTTGTCTCTGTCTCTGTCTCTTTCTGTGTCTCTCTGTATCTCTGTCTCTCTCTGTCTCTCTCTGTCTGTCTCTCACTCTATCTCTGTCTCATCTCTCTCTGTGTCTCTCTCTCTCTCTGTGTCTCTTTCTTTCTCTCTCTCTCTCTCTCTCTCTCTCTCTCTCTCTCTCTCTCTCTCTGGAGATAATACTCAATGGGTGTATTACAAAATGTTAACTTATTTTCTGAAAATATAGTAGAGTTACTGAATTAATGAATATTGAAAATAATTGGTTCTTTAATCCTTCCTCCTTTGCTTTTCATAAACCCTTCTAAATGGGTAGAATTATACAAAATGTGTTATCCTCAACTGAGATTGTTCAGAACTTGATGTGTTTATATTGATTTGTTTATAGGGCTAGCTTATAGTATAATGTGTGTGCAACATAAGTATTTTGTGACAGATGGTTCTGTAGTGCATATTCTTTGTGGAATTCAAAGAAAACCCCAATTCAGTCATTAAGAACCAAAAGGAAGCAAATTACTAGTCATTGATTATACAAACACACACATTTTAAATTAGACAAGCTGAGAAGAGTAATTATAGCGTGCAGTAGTTCACAACAGAAATGCAAAATGATATGAAAAGTGGGATGTGTGAGAAACAACACCCCCATTCTGTAATAACAAACTCAAGAGACCAGTGGAAATGAGGGAGTCTTTATTTTATCATCCTTCAGAATTAGGAACCAGCATAGACAATGGAAATACCAACTGTTTATCTTTTCTCTTCTTTCCTTTTCTTTCCTTTTCTTTCCTTTCCTTTTCTTTTCTTTTCTCTCTCTCTTTCTTTCTTTCTCTCTTTCTCTCTCTTTCTTTCTCTCTTTCTTTCTCTCTCTTTCTTTCTCTCTCTTTCTTTCTTTCTTTCTTTCTTTCTTTCTTTCTTTCTTTCTTTCTTTCTTTCTGATTTATATTTTCTCAAGTTAGGGTTGCTCTCTTTACCTCTGGCTGTCCTGAAACTCTGCAGACCAAGCTCTCCTTAAACTCGGACCTCTTCAGACTCTACCTCCTGAAGGCTGGCATTATAGGAACGCGCCACAACTGCCTGGCTAAATAATTTTTTGTTTGTTTGATTTTTTGATTGAGTTTATATGTGTGAATATTTCACTGCAGATATGTAAGTGTAGCACATGTGTATCTTTTTATCAGGGGTCAGAGGAAGGTACTAAATCATGTGGAACTAGAATTACAGATAGTTGGGAGCACTATGTGGGCACTGTGAATTATGCCCAGGTCCTCTGCAAGAGGAGCAAGTGCTCTTGACTGCTGAGCCATTCTATAAATATATATTATATGGAAATTATTATTATTAATTTTGTTATTATTTACTTTTTGAACTGTAATCTTTGTATCCCTTATCCCAAATATTCATGCCTTCTCTTCCCCATAGATACAGTACTTACAGAGACTTATAGAGTAGAATATTTATCCTATTCTCTACTGCTAAGTCCTTATCCTCCTGTGGTGGACAATCCCTCCATTCTAGGTTATTGGGCTCACTCACATAATAGATTGTTTGTAACTTTTCAGCCCTAACACAAACCAGGAGATAATGGGGAAGTAGGCAAGAGCTGCTAGCAGGGAAGTCATGATATCTCATGCCTGCTGTTTAAACTTCATCATTCAATGAGTCCTGAATATATCGCATTCAGAACGTATTCCATAATGATTGATTTCTTATCCTTTGTTACTCAGTTATTTTCCAAATTTCTAGTGGCAGATTAAGGTTATCATACACTGTCTTAAAAGTCATCATAACATTTGCTAAACACTATTCACCCCAAAGAAGCAGCAATGTAATACAGACATAATCTTTCCTGCAGTCACACACATCATAATAGAAGAAGTTGATATATGATATCTCAATCAGATATTTGTTTCTCTGGCTAAAAACATTGAATAGACTCCACAGGCTCAAGGACACACAAATAAACATAAAATCTTCCTTGTTATTCAACAGATGCCTGAAGGCTTCAACAAAACAACAAAGTCAGTCAGTGGAGCTTCCAAATTGATAAGGCCTAACAATGGCTCATCAAAATTTCAGTAGAGGGAATGAGTCACAAAATAGCAGTTGCCAATAGTACAGAAAGAATCCCAAAAGCTCACAGAGCACTACTCATAACCTACAATGCAAAGGTACCAATAGAGAGAAAAATATAAGACATTATTGAGAGCCTGGCATTCATGCTAAACCTGATGTGCCCTCTGCAGGTCAAAAAACAGCTGATGATGGTTGAAGTGTAAAGATTTCAACAAGTCCTTAGAATAAACTGATTGCAGCAGGTGCATGATAATTGTGAGTCTTCCACATTGGAATCAAACTGCTTCAAGGGCCTGACATCCAAAATGTGTCTTCTGTGGGATGTCTTGAAAAATCATTACCACATTCTTACAGCATTAGAGAAATTCCATTTTCTTGGGAACCATGGTTTCACTAGCCTGGTATTCAAAAAGAATGCTGCAGCATCTTTCTTTAAAGTCTCTTCATTTCTGCCAGGATGGTTACCAGATCAAGGAAGTACAGCAGAGATCAGGCAAATTTGAGAATATAAGCCATTGATACTGTTGGATTGCTGCACAATAATATTGTTCTGACCATTGTGCTATTAAATCAGGATTCCATGTAGTTATAAGGCCATTTGACATTATCATTATCTGACCTAATTCTGGGTGACTAACTGAATCACTCACAGTAGCTCCCAGAAGATAATATGCTTTGATACCTTATTAATTTTATTATTTATTATAAATTAAATTAAATTACTGCAAAGATTTAGAAGGATAAGAAATTTGAAATTTTTAAGCATAAGTTTCTAAATCTGTGTTAATTTCTTATTTTTTCTACATAAAGAACCTGTAAGTTGGGTACCTGTCTTAGTTACTATTTGCTGTGATGAAATAGCAGGACCAAGGCGATTTATAAAAGGAAAAACTTATTTGGAGGATTATTTAGTCTTTCAGAGAGCTGGATCACGATCAGATAGTCAGGAATGTGGCAGCAAGCAGCCATGTATGGTGCTAGATCAATATCTGAGAACTTATATCCTGTATCCTGTAGAGTCACGTACTAGTTGAAGGCTATAAGAAAGTATCTCATATTTGAGGGACTGGCCGAATTTGAAAACTATACTGTGAAAGGAAGCCAATCCTGATATTATTAATGACATTCTGTTATGCTTTCAGACAGGAGCCTAACATAACAGTCAACTGAAAACAACTGATGAAAACTGATGCAGGGACCCATAGCTAAACATTCACTGGAGCTTGGAGAATCCTATAGAAAGGGGGAGGAAGGATTGAAGGAGCCAGTGGAGTCAAGATCACAACAAGAAAACCTACAGAATTAACTTACCTGGGCCCATAGGTGTTTCTAGAGACTGAACTGTGAGCCAAAGATCATGAATGGGATGAAAGAAGCCCTCTGCACACATGTAATCGCTGTGCATTTGGGTCTTCATGTGTGACTTTTATAGCAGGAGCAGGGGCTGTTCCTGACTCTGCTGTCTGTTTTAGATTTCTTTCCGCAAATTGGATTGCTTTATCTAGCCTCAATCGAATATGTGTCTAGTCTTACTGAAATTTGATATTCCAAGGCTGGCTGATATACATGGGAGCCATTTTGTTGGCTGAGAAGAAGAGGAGGGGTAGATTGGAAAGGAGAGGAGAGGGAGGGAATGGGAGGAGAGAAAGGATGGCAAGTTGCAATCAGGATATAAAGTAAATAAATAACTTAATAAAATATAAAAATCTAATGCCCCAAATGACAGGGTACCTGAATTCATAAAAAATATTACTAAAGTTCAAATGGTACATATTAATAGTGGGAAACTTCAACATCCCACTTTCACCAATGGACAGATCATCTTGACAAAAACTAAACAGAAAAATAATGAAACTAACTGAGGTTATGAATCAAATGGACGTAACAGATTTCTACAGAAACTTTCACCCAAACACAAAGGTTACAACTTCTCAACACCTCACAGGATCTTCTCCAAAATGGACCAGATACTTGGTCACAACAGATAGAAGAAATTTGAAATAACTCCTTGTATCTTATCATATCTCCATGGATTAAAGCTTGACTTCAACAGCAGCAAAAACATCAGAAGTCCTACAAACTCAGGGAAACCAAACAATTCTCTACTGAATGGTCAGTGGGTCATGGGAGAAATAAAGAAAGAAATTAAAAACTTTCTAGAATTCAAGGAAATGAAGGTACAATATAATAAAACTTATGGGACACAATGAAAACAGTGTTAACAGGAAAGTTCATAGCACTAAGTGCCTTCATAAAGAAATTAGAGAATTCTTATACTAGCAATTTAAAAATATACTTGATCAAAATTTCTGTATCCATTTTTCTGTTGAGGGACATCTGGGTTGTTTCCAGCTCTGGCTATTATAATAAGGCTGCAAGGAATATAGTGAAGTATGTGTCCTTGTTATATGTTGGAGCATCTTTTTGGTATATGCCCACTAGTGGTATAGCTGGGTCTTCAGATAGAACTATTTTCCGTTTTCTCAGGAACAACCAGATTGATTTCCAAAGTGGTTTTACCAGCTTGCAGTCCCACCAGCAATGAAGGAATGTTCCTCTGTCTCCATATCTTCTCCAGCATCTGCTATCACCTGAATTTTTGATCTTAGCCATTCTGACTGGTGTGAGGTAGAATCTCAGGGTTGTTTTGATTTGCATTTCCCTGATGCCTATGGATGTTGAACATTTCTTTAGGTGCTTCTCAGCCATTTGGGAAATTCACAGACCACATGAAGCTCAAGAAGAAGGAAGACCAAAGTGTAGATGCTTCAGTCCTTCTTAGAAGAGGGAACAAAATACTCACAGGAGGAAATACAGAGACAAAGTGTGGAGCAGAGACTGAACGAAAGGCCATCCAGAGACTGTCCCACCTGAGGACTCATTCCATATACATACACCAAACCCAGATACTATTTCAGATGGCAAGAAGTGCTTGATGACAGGAGCCTGATATAGTTTATCTCCTGAGAGGCTCTGTCAAAGCCTTTCAAATACAGATGCAGATGCTAGCTGCCTACCAATGGACTGAGCACAGGTACCCCAGTGAAGGAGTTATAGAAAGAACTTAAGGTGCTGAAGGGATTGCAACCCCATAGTAAGAATGACAATATCAACCAACCAGACTCTCAAGAGCTCCCAGGGATTAAAACACCAACCAAAGAGTAGGCATGGAGGGACCCATGGCTCCAGCTGCATATGTAGCAGAGGATGGTTATATCTGGTGCCAATGATCTTACTTCAAAAGCCTGTACTCCACAAAATTGGAAAATCTAAATGAAATGGATAATTTTTATATAGATACTCATTGCCAAAGCTAAATCAAGATTAGGTAAACCATCTGAATAGACCTATAGCCTGAAGGAAAAAGAAGCAGCCATTAAAAGTGTCCCAACCAAAACAAAGTACAGACCCAGAGAGATTTAGCACAAAATTCTACCAGACATTCGAAGAGCTAATACCAATACTACTAAAACTTTTCCAAAAATTGAAACAGAAGGGACATTGCCAAACTTGCTATGCGGCCATAAGTACCTAGATACTTAAGCTACACAAGAACTCAACAAAGAAGCAGAACTTCAGACTGATTTCTCTAAAGTACATTGATGCCAAAATACTCAATAAAATACTTATAAACTGAACTCAAGAACACATAAAAAATATTTCCCAACATGATCAAGTAGGGTTCATCCCAGGGATGGAAGGATAGCTCAATATATGAAAATCCATCATTATAATCTGCCATATAAACAAACAGAAAGAAAAAAGGTCACATGATTACCTCACTAGATGACAAAATCCAACACCCTATCATTTAAAAAAGCTTAGAGTAATCAGGGGTATATAAGGGGTATAAGAAACAAAATTATACAGCAAGCCAATAACCAACATTACATCCAATGAAGAGAAATTTAAAGTCATCTTACTGAAATCATGGAGAAAACATGGCTGCCCTCTGTCTCCGTATCTATTGAATGTAGGACTTGAAGTTCTTGGAGCAATAAGAGAATAAAAAGATACCAATTGTAAAACAAGAAGTAAAATATCCCTATTTGCAGATGATATGATATGATATGATATGATATGATATGATATGATATGATATGACATGAGATATAAGTGACCCCATAAACTCTACCAGAGAATTCCTACAGCTGGAAAACACCTTTAACAAAGTGGCTGGATACAAAATTACCCCCCATCCCCAAAATTAGTAGCTCTCCTTTATACAAACAATAAACAGGCTGAGACAGACATCAGGGAAACAACACCTTTCATAATAATCACAAAAATGATAGAATATCTTTAGGTAACTCTGTCTAAGCAAGTGATTCTGTATAACAGCCTCAAGCCTGTTTCTTTCTTTAAAGAAAGAAATTGAGGAATATATCAGAGCATTAAAAGATCTTGCCTGATCAGTAAGTTTAACATAATAAAAATGCTCACCTTACAGAAAGTAATCTACAGACTCATTGCAATTCCCATCAAAATCCTAACACATTTTTTCATAGACCTTGAAAGAGCAATTCTCAACCTCATAGGCAATTAAAGCAGAGGCTGTCTCTGACTACGTTACTTGCTACTAGGTCCCCTTCCTGTGTCTAGACTACTGGGTTGGGCCTCAGTGGAAGAGGAGGTGCTTGGTCCTGCAGGAACTAAATGCCCCAAGGTGGGATGGGGGTGGGCTGTGGCTTCTCTTTCATTGAGGAGAAGAGAGGAGAGATGGGGGATTGTGGGAGTGGGGTTGACAGGAGATGGGGGATGGAGGCTCCTATTGGATGTAGAGTGAATGAAGGAAAATGCATTATGAAAAAAATCAAACATCAAATCTTCATTGAGATTTATTGAGATAGTAAAAGTGACAGTTCAAACCTGTAATCCCACCATTTCAGAGACGGAACCTTGAAAGATATCATTAGACCCTAGCAGGAAAAAAAAAAGTGCCCACAAGATATTTTCATTGAAAACTTTTATATATCATTGTATGTGATTAATTCTATGCATGTACATGTGGGCATGTCTAAGAATTCCAGTGCTTATGTCTGGATAATTTATTTTGATTAATAAAATGTGTTTCTGTACATAAATATTAAATATAAACACATACACATCAAAATATTCCCCACAAGAGTGATTTAATTGGCTGACTAAATTAAAAATCTAGACATACCTTTCCCTGATTATGGCTCTACTCTATAGAGTTTATTATTCTATATATACCCAATTATCCTTACCTTCATACTATATTTCCCATGATACTGTGAACTGAAAGGATCATATTTTAAGTAGAGAAAAAATCAGAAATGCAGGTTTTGTATAACAGCATTCAGAGTAATGAATTTGAATTTCAATGTAAATATGAAGTATGTTAAGAAACTACTTCCATTCATTCAGGTTTCTTAAAATTAGCTACGTCTAACTTGCTCAAAGTCTTAATAAGTTGTAATAGCTCATTGAACTGTGAAATCTTACACTGTAGAACAGGAAGTTAAATATAATTTCTTTAAGGGCTACTTTAGACAAGATTTATAATATAGTTATTTTTATATGCATGTGGTATCTAATTTAAGAATATTAAAAGAACTCAAGATAACACAATATTTTAGAACAATTATAAGATATAGAACATTTTCCTCTTTTGGTGGCATATTGTGGGAGAAAGTAGTTACAGAAACTTGAAAGTATCTGTTGCTGTTACAGTCACTGTTGATGGCTGAATTCTCAACGTTATTTAGCCTAGATAAAGATACAGGATGTTATCATTTAAATTTAAATGTAATATAAATTAAATTTAAACCTTCATTTAGATATATGACATTGTAAGATTACATTTAATATGGAATCAATAGTGTCATTTAAGTCTTAAATTTAAGTCTCATTAAGTCTTAATGAGCACAGTTCACTAAATATTATTTATTAACCTGACCATATGTTTTATCAATTCTAGAATAAATCCTGATGAGAGAAGTTTTCTAAAGAAAATTAGCAGTGCTGGTTTTTGTAATATTTCAATATGAGAAGCAAAAATATACTGCACTGGGTTCTCAGAATTGCCAAAAATCCCCAAAACAACAACATCAAAAATCAAAACAGAACAGCAATTATTATACTCAATGTATAAAAGTCTAAAGGCCTGCAAACAGGAGAAACCATATGATTTAAAATAAGAGTAAAATAACTGTGGGAGAGGAACATACATTGCAGTTCAGTGCAGTTTTGTGCCTAGGGTGACAAAACTTGTATTGCTATTGCAAATTTCAAAGATTACAGTCACTTTACTTATTGCTCTTTAAAAAGTAGTAAAGGAGTAAGTTTTGGAAAACATGGCTTCTGTACAAAATTCAACTGAAAGTGGTTTGTCTTCAGGTTACAAAGTAGCATGCCTTTTCTCAAAATATCATAGCTTTTGAAATACTGTAGAATTACAACCATTATCTTTAAGGTGACCAGAATTGCATTTCCCCCTATGTTTACATATTTGATGGCCTTCCAATTATCTGACTATTTTGATTAGAAATTTCTATCCCCTGTTCTCAGACAGTTCTGACCTCTCTTGTTCCTTTCAAAAGCTCTAGGATCTCCAGGAGCTGCATTTACCTCTTTACTTTTCGCTGTCAAGTTCTTTTCAAATGGGATGAAAAGTGGCCTCTAAGACTCAGAAGGGGGAATTACTGACTCTGTTACTTTAATTGACTCATCCAAAACTGAAATAAACAACGGCTACTTATTCTTAACACAATAGGAGAAATCATTATAATTCAGGGCTCTGATTACCATTCAACCTTCTATTAAAATTCAAATCATATTTTAATTTCAAATGTGTCTGAAGAATATTTGAACTTTAAAAACACTAGCTACATAACAATTATGTTTATTCTAATAAGAAGTCCCTAGATAGAAAAATGTAAACTACCCAACTACATAAAGAAATATTGATAATGTATATGCTGTTTCTTTTATTTGAGCAAATTTAAGACTAATTACTGTCAGAATTTCTCTCCTTTACATGCTATTTTAAATTTTTTGAAAACATTATCACTTGTATTTGATTTCACTTTACATTGTATTTTAAATGTGTGTGTGTGAGTGTGTATGTGTGTTTTATGTTATGTGTTTCTTGGGGATTGATAGAAAAAGCCTTTACTGAGACACCTTAGTAATCATGTTTCTTTCTCTTTTTTTAGATATTTTCTTTATTTACATGTCATATGATATCTCCTTTTTCCAGTTTCCCCCTGAAAAAAAGGAAAGAAAAACAAAAACAAAAAAATCCCTATTCCCTTCCGCCTCCCCTTGCTCACTGACCCACCCTCTCCC
This sequence comes from Montemys delectorum, assembly GCA_019843815.1. Taxonomy (NCBI): domain Eukaryota; kingdom Metazoa; phylum Chordata; class Mammalia; order Rodentia; family Muridae; genus Montemys; species Montemys delectorum. The sequence continues at coordinate 49,803 of JADRCD010121350.1, forward strand.
AATTCCTGGCCCTGGCATTCCCTTACACTGGGGCATAGAACCTTGACAGGACCAAGGGCCTTTCCTCCGACTTGGCCATCCTCTGCTACATATGCTTCTGGAGCCATTAGTCCCACCATGTGTACTCTTTGGTTGGTGGTTTAGTCCCTGGAAGCTCTGAGAGTACTAGTTAGTTCATATTGTTGTCCATCCTACGGGGCTACAAACCTTTCAGCTCCTTGGGTCCTTTCTCTAGCTCCTTCACTGGGGACCCTGTGCTCAGTCCAATGGATAGCTGTGAGCCTCTACTTCTCTTTTGTTTAAAAAAATCTATTAAATGATATGCTTTGAAAAATAAGAGTAAACAGTATATAAAGTGGAATACTCCTGCATAAAATTTATGAAATTTCTATATGGATGAAGTCGTGACATTACTATTCCAGTTTGATTTACATTAATATGATAAAGCATTCTGAAAAATAGTGAAGTGGTTGGGGATTTCTTTTTTTTTATGTTACTAATGGTTTAAATAAATATATTTAATATATAAATATACATTAAATGTAAATATAAAGGCACACACCTTTAATCAGGAGGTAGTGACAAAGCAGATCATTCTGAGTTCAAAGCTAGTCTGGTCTCTCTGGGGATTTCATCTTATAAGTTACAGTCCATCATGGAGAAAAGGCAATGTAGAAAATCAAGGCAGGAGCTTGATGTAGGTACCAAGAAGCTGCTGAGGATTTGTGTTATTGATTTAATTAGATACCTTTATATACAACTCAAAACTGCCTATGCAAGGGTACACCTATCCATCTACAGTAGGCTAGGTCTTGCTCTGTCAATTATCAATAAGCTGTTCCCACAGTTGTGTCCACAGGGCAATTTGATAGAGGTAATTCTTCAACGTGGGTTCCCTCCCCCTAATATTTCAGGTTGACAACCAAGATTAACTATCACAATCACTCATTTAGAGGAAGAATATGAAAGTATATATTTAGTGCCTTTGCTTGGAAAATAATCTTTCCACCCAGTCCTTTCTGAGCGCAGTGAGGCAATCGCTGATCTCAGCCCTTGGGTTTTGGGAGAAAGTAAATCAAGAACTGGAAAGCCATTTTGAGCTATGTCTTGAGTTTGAGGCAAGCAATTCTTTTTAGGTTATGCTACCTTGAATTCTGGGGAAAAAGTAAAATTTAAGTACTATGAATAATATATAGTTATTGCTTGATTTTTATTCAAATAAAATATAAAAGTTTCTTAGAAGCCAGGCAGTAGTGGCACATGCCTTTAATCCCAGCACTTGGGATGCAGAGGCAGGCAGATTTCTGAGTTTGAGGCCAGCCTGGTCTACAGAGTGAGTTCCAGGACAGCCAGGGCTATACAGAAAAACCATGTCTTGCAAAAAAAAAAACAAAAAAAAAAAAAAAAAAA
>JADRCD010121366.1:0-13188 GCA_019843815.1 Montemys delectorum
GATTCCATGACTAACACTACTCAGAAATATTATTAGAACCAACCCACAAAATTTTTAATTTTTTTGTTATTTTCTATTTAATATCCCACCATTCTATTTCAGAATCATCTTTCCTGTGTGAACAGTTATTAGAAGGAGATAGCTTCTTGGTTAGGGGATTGAAGCTTATGCCTAATTCCCTTCTTATCCCTGGGATCTCAACTGGCTTAGACTTGAATGGGCTCTGTGCATACTTCCACTGTCTCTGTGACTTCATATATGCCTAGTCCTTTTTGTATAAAGGGTCTTGTTTCATTTCTTCATGCCCACAGTCCCCCCCTGGCTTTTACAATCTTTCTGACTTTGCTTCTGCAGGATTCCTTGAGGATTAGATGAAGACTTCCCATTTAGGAATGAGTGTTCAAAAGTCTCTTAATCTCTAAATGTTGACATATTGTGGGTCTTTGTATTAGTTCTCGATTACTGCAGGAGAAAGCGTCTGTGGTGAGGGCTAAGTGAGAAACTAGTCTAAGGATCTAGCAGAATGTCCTTAAGAGTTAATTTATTGTTAAGTTCCTTTAGCAGAGGACTAGTATTTGGTTTACTCCTTGGTACATGTCCTATGTAGTCTCAGATCCTTGGCCACCTGAACAGTGTCAGACATGGGTTCCATCTCATAGAGTGGGCCTTAAATCTAATCAGATGGTTGTTGGTTATTCTGACAGCTTTGCACCACTATTGAACTATGTGTCCCACAGCGAGTTCAACATTGTTGATCTAAGGCTTTGTAGCAGTTTGGTGCTTACTTTTTTCACTCTGGTAGCATGCAAGGTACCTTCCAGTACCGTGAACACTAGGTAGTAGGATTAAAGGCTCTAGATATTCATCAGACCAACTTTTCTATGTTCAATAAATTGTGTATGTTGTATTTAGCAATTGGGCCTTACCATAAATTTTTGGAGAGCAACCTACAACGTTTCACATAGCTTGAGTTGTTTGGGAGTTTCCATGGGAACTCTGTGAACAAAAATTCAAGTAGGTGTAATCCATTCCTGGCACTAGAGGTTTCATTTGGTGGCAAGAAATGTCTTGTTGAGGCACTGTCCATGATTCTATTTATTAATTGCATTTAGATTTCTTTCATGTCTGTGTTGATTTTAAGATACTTCTACTGTAGCAGGTTTCCATATTAACTCTCAAATGGCCCTAATGTGCAATTCTAAGTGTTGCTTAGCGTATGAATTCTTTTCAAATTGCAGATATTGCTTGCAAGGTTTCAGATGGGAACAGAAATCTAGTGGGAATTTACTATGGGCAATACATGTTAGGCTGTAGTAAAGATTTGCCTACATTTTGCCCATTCCCTGAGACCTTGTAGACAACTGAATTTAAAGGTGACAGAATAATCTAGAAGAAGTTTCAAATGTAGTAATAATCTAGATGTCATATGTGTATTTCTGTCAGTTTTTATCATGGTTTATAGTATAATTTCATCTTTTCCTAAATCCTTGTCAGAATTTGCTAAATATATTTCCTGGTCTTAGCTATTCTATTAGGGGTGAACTGTAGTCTCAATATACTTCTAAATTTCATATCCCTGATCCTAAGAATTTTTGACACCATAAAAATAGCCACTTATCTTACTGACCTTAAAGACTGCTTGTTTATTTTCTTAAGCATTTATTGAAGAGTAGATCAGATTTTGTGCATGTTTGTGTGTATATATATGCACATGTGTGTGTTATATACACATGTTTGAAGGTATATTTACCTCCTTGTATATATGAACAGAAGCCAGAGGAGGAAATCAGGTATTCTGTGCTAGTATTCTCCGAATCATTCCCTTAGAACATGGCCACTTATTGAACCTGGAGTTAGAGAGAAATATCTATTCATCTTCCTGCTTCTACCCTAGCTCCAAAGACCAGAGGTTACAGATGTATACAATCATGATTGACTTATTATGTGAGTGCTGAGGATTCTAATTCAGGTCCGCATTGTCTGTCCAACAAGTGCTCTTACCAGCTGAATCACCCCTCCAGCCCAGAAGTTTTGGAATCTTTTGTGGGTGTTAATTTTTGCATTTCTTTTAATTGTCTAAGTCGAAAACCTGTCTGTTACTAGTCGGCAAAGATTTTCTCCCATTTTGTAATCTGTCTACTCACACTGATTATAAAATGCTTCTCTGTGCAGAAAGATTTTATTTGTCTTGGGGCAATTTTCTGCATTATCTAAGTCTTGTTCAGAAAAATTATCTATATGTGCTGTAACTAAAGTGTGCTCTCTATGTTTTCACCAAATTGTTCAACATTTTAGATTCTAAATTAAGGTTTTTGATCCACCTTGAACTTATTTTGTGCAGAGTGCAAGATGTTGGCCTAATTTTCATTCTTCTGCAAGTAAATATATATTTTCACCAGCACTGCTTGTTTAATGGGTTTTTAAACCACTGTATTTTTTTAAACCTTTATCAAAAACCAGTGGGAATAGCTATTATGATCCAGTAATCTGTGTGTATGTTTTGGAACCAGTATTATCCTGTCATTGCCACTATATCTCTGTAGTATTTGACGTCAAGTATTCTGATGCCACTAATATGCTTTCTACATTGATTGCTTTGGTTATGCATGGTCTTTTGCTTTTCCATATGAGTTTTTAGATTTTGTTCTATTTTTGTAAATTTGAACATTAGAATTCTGATCGAGGTTGCCTTGAACTGTGAGAGTACCTCTAGTAAGAAATTCACTTTCACAATTTATTTCTGCCAGCCAGGAACATAAAAATGCCTTTTCATTAGCTGGTTCTCCTTCAAATTCTTTTTCCTGGGGATAACTAAAAAGTTTTCCCAAACAGCAAAGTTTAGAAGTGAAAGCTTCTATTTTATTGTACAATTCGTTAAAAATAATGTATTTCCCCAAAGAGAAAATTTCTGAATTGTTGTTCTACAACATGAAGGTGCTTTAATGGTTTAAACTTATAGGCTGAAATGTAGAGCTTATTACTTTCTACCTGCCATTTGGGTGACAATGATCAATGGAATAAAAATTCAATGGACTTCAAGTAACTAAAACAAAGGGATTGAATCTTTTCCAGAGACTCATTTTTTATGGAAACTGAGTTAATATAATTTTAACATAATAACTATGTTAAAGATAGAATATATTTCAATTAAGATTCCATTTTAATTTTGCATTAAAAGTGTTTTCCCAAATTATATCATACATATTTATTACATTTGATTTTTATTTACTGAATATTTTCTACAATTAATTAAGATATTTGGTAATATAGAGCGGGCTTCCAAAAAAGCAACAGATATTTACTCAGTTTAAAAACACTCATGGTTTTCTGTTATTTATATACCCTTAATCATATAGTTGTAATTGTATAGATGAAACTGTACAGATGAAATTATGTAGATGAAATTCTATAGATGAAATTTTCTGGTGTTTTGATTAAATTCAATCACATTATGTGGAAAATAACATCAACAACTACTTATTGGTAGATAGGTAGTATGAACAATTGCTGTATTCCCAAAGGAGGATAGATAACATCCTGACATTTAGTAGATAGTTTTATGACATACCTCATCTTGTATATTTCCAGGTATATTTGTTAGAGGTATTAGGAGAACTGTACTTTTCTTTTGACACAAGTGTATTAATGATAATAGGCCTTCATTTCTTTTAAAATATTTGTATTTTAAAACGTGGTTTTTATATGGCATTCTGATCATAATCTTTCACTTCTTCCAACACTCTCCCAATTCCCCAACCTTCATACTTCCTAATCTTTTTCTGTCTCAAAACAAAACAAAGCAAAACAAACAAACAAAAAAAACTGTAGACAAAACAATGACACCATACACAAACCAGTACATCCAATCCAGTCCACTTGGCAGTCACCACACATGATCCAGCAGCCAGGGCAGTTCAATCCAGAAGAAACCCCAAGACTTGGCAACCAGCTAGAGGCCACTGAGGAAGCAGCAAGAAGCTGCAGAAACCTCACAAGTTCTTTTGCAAGTTTTTCTCTATGGTATCACCACAAGTGGCGGTCAGCAATGCAATGTAAGGAGGACCAATACATGCATGTCCTTAGCTAAGAGTAGTGAGGCAGAGCAAAGCAAACTAAAGCGCTAGCTCCCACTGTCTGTGGAGTTATATTTACACTCCTCCATCATGCATCTTTTCACATGACTGTTATAACAAAACATCATTTCACCTGTCTGCTTCCAGAAAACATTCTTTCATGTGTTTGCTTTAGCAAAACATCCTTTTACCTGTGTGCCCCAGCAAAGCATCATTTGACAGAACTGGTTTTCCAAAGAAACCAGAAGTATCCACTTTACAAGAGTAGTTGTTTATTCCCATAAGATATGTACCTCTATTGCATCACTTTTTCTTGAAGTCAGGTCATTGTTATAGGTCACAGGCTTTATAGCTAGGTGATATTGATGTATGTGGTGCAAAACCTTTCAGTTTAGTAACTATATTCGTGTACATAGAAAAATACTTCATATTGTTTACTTGAAATTTTCTAAGACATTACATACTGAGTGTCCTCAGGAAACACATACATATACACATGCCAGTTTGTAGCAATAGATGAGGTAATTAGTCTGATTTGGTTGTCACTATACTATGTAGGTAGGTAGGTATGTTTTAAAATGTATCAGGTATCTTGAATACATAAAAATTATGTTTGCCACTAACACATTGAATCTAGAAAAAAGTAGCTATTTTGTCACTGTACCTAATATATGAACAGTTTTGTTACATAGAATTCACATATATCGTGTGAAGAGTGGTGTAGTTAACTGTGCATATAATCATCATTTTTCCAAATAAGGGATTCTAGCCCACTGAAGGGGTGGACTTATTCTTCATGTACAAGATATCACTAACATGGATTCATGTACTTCACAAAGGAATTATGACACTGTGTTTATAGGGTTAATTAAATTTAATTTCCAGTGTTTCCCCAAACTTCTCCAATATTCTCTTCTGACATTTTCTCAGAGTATAGGTTGTATGTTTCACTAATTTTTTTTTGAGAAATAAATCATCTCAGTGTAATAGCTTAGGCTTGTCTCCAACTTGTATGTGACTACCTTATTCTCCTTAGTGCTGGATATTAAGGCATGTGCCACCAAACTTGATTTTAAACATACATAAGAAAACTATGTTTTTAAGTGTTTACCCTTCTTTGATTCATTATAACTTTATGTGATTTATCCTTTTTGTTTCTATTCTACATAGTTAATATTCATTTACAATATATTCAGCAAAAGTAAAAAAAATTAAATCAATTATTCTATATGATCAAGTTTTTAAAATCAATGTAAAAAAGAAATCTTATTAACAATTTGCATAATCAAAAATAAATGTTAATTCAAAACAAATAAAGCAGATATTACACATACCAATTAAAAGTAAGGTGGTGAATTAATAAACTTCTTGCCCCACACAATAAATAAATCATCTAGATAGAAAACCTGCAAAGAAAGCTGAGAGTTATACTGCAACATAGACCAAATAAAATTAATTAAAATATACACAATGTTTCATCCAACAGCTATAGTATTCATATACTTCTGAGAAGCTCATTGAACAATCTCTAATAAAGTGAATCACATTTTGTGGCATTAAACAAGACAGTGTATATTTAAAAATTAAAATAATTTTGTATATTTTCATAGCATAGTAGAAACCCACAGATGCTCCCAAAAATATATAAACACATGGAAATCTAACAATGTGCTTTTGTAGGATCAGTAAGTCACTGAAAATAATTTGTAAATTTAAAATGTTGTAGATTGAAAGGAAAATGATAAAAAAAAAAAACCTGTGTATTAGGATCTATGAAATGAACCTATGGTAGTTGTATGAGCTAAGTGTATACCTTACATTTAAAAAAAAAATCAAAGAGATCCAAACCAATAAACAAATGATGCACTTCATATTGTCCATGAGAGCAAAAACAAGCAAGTCTTAAAATCTCTAGAAGAAACAATAAATATCAAAGCTGAAATTAATTCAAAGGAAACCAAAAGAACAAAGGGTCAGTGAAACTGCATTCATTCTCTTAAAAAATATCCAACACCGACAAAACCTTTCATTAACAACCCCATAGGAAAAAAGGCCCAAATCATTTTGTAATTAATAAACACCATTATTTTCTATTTAATGTGGTATCATTACATTTATTGTTAATGATTATATTGAATCATGAACAATAATGTCTATAGCAGTGTTAGTGATGTCACTAAATGTAGAGAAATGGCATGAGGTGACTGCTCCTAGCTTGCAAGCTGCTAGGCAACTGAGGATTCCTGTCAATCTTAGCATACTGAGATAATGAGGAGGAATAATTTCTCAAGCACAGACTCCTGGTGTTCTGCCAAGTAAGCTGCAGACCTGAGAAAGTGGCCTTCCTGATCCTTTTCTCATGAGAAAGTAACTTTGATTTTAATTATAAGAAGCAACACATCTAAGAGTTGGACTGCAGACAGATTTCTCAGTCTGCAAGGAAGTTTGGGTCACTTTCAACCAAGATAAGCTATTGCTAGGGAAACAGCACCTTATGAGAACTAGAAACTGGGAAATCATTATTCTGCTTTGCCTTTAAAAGAAGCTGAAACTTTCAATAAACTGTGCATTGGATGACTTGGCTCTGTACCTCTTGTGTCCTGGTTATTGTGTCTCTACCTTTGGGATTCCAACACACTAAAAGTTGACAGCTAAAGAGTTAAAACAACTGTACAGTTCATCAGCAGGTGAGTATACAAGCAAATGTAATATATCCAGACAAAGCACAAAAATGATACACACACAAAAATCAGTTATAAAATTGAAACATCCTTAAAAACTGTACAGTAAATGCAGGAACTCAAATACAAATGGTAATGTGTTGTGTAAATCCATTTGTATAAAACACATGGAATAGCCAAATAGAGACTTAAAATAGATTCGTGTTTGACAGCGACTGGTAGTAAAGATGAATGACTGATAATAGGTGCAGGATTTTCTTTTGGGATGATGAAAGTTTCCTGGAAATAATACTAGTGTTGATAGACCATCATTGTCTGTTTATTAAAAGCCAATAAGCTGTATACTTGTAAGGGTAAAATCTACAACAGTGAGAAGGCTCAGAGGATAAAGGTGCTTTTCATCAAGCATATGCATATGTATACATATATATGTGTATATATATGTATATATATGTGTATGTATATATATATATATGTGTGTGTGTGTGTGTGTGTGTGTGTGTGTGTGTGTGTGTGTATGCCTTAAGACAAAAATGTTTGGTCTGTTTTGAGACAGGCCTTCTATTATATAGCTCTAGATGTTCTGAAACCTGCTACTTAGAACTTTCTACACAGACCAAGCTGATCTTGAACTCACAGAGACCCATCTGCCTCTGCCTTCTGAGTGCTGGGATTATACCATCATATCTGGCCATTAAATTGAAGTTTTAACAAGAAAATAATACTAATTTCAACCTACTCCTCACATTTTACGTATAAATTACCTGGAACTATACCATAATCTTCTCAGGAGTGCATTTAGTTGATGGTAAAATAAAAAAAAATCTATTTCATTTCATAAATCTCTTCAATCTGACATTGAATATATGGTTTGTAACAAAATGAGGAAACATGCAAAATATATATTTTAAAAATACAGCAGAGATACAGAGTGGTGGCACATACCTTTAATCCCAGCACTTGGGAGGCAGAGGCAGGTGGATTTCTGAGTTCGAGGCCAGCCTGGTCTACAAAGTGAGTACCAGGACAGCCAGGGCTCTACAGAGAAACCCTGTTTCAAAAAACAAACAAACAAACAAACAGACCAAAACCAAAACCAAAACCAAATAAAGTAAAATACTGGAAAAATATATGAAGACATCAACAAAACACTTGTATGTACATTATATAGATTTTTTTTTAAGTTAACAGTTTGAAAATTCAGCCAGGAGAAGTGAAGAAGACATGAATATTTTTCTCAAAAAAATATACATTACTACCACTATTGAGAAACTACAACTGAAGTAATTAATGAGAAATTACCATATAGCTATAAGAGGTATCATATGACTCAGCAAATTCATTCCTGGGCCATTATGAAAATTTATGCTCACATAAAATTCGATACATAATTATTTATAGAAGTCCCCCTCACAATTGTCAAAACTGGGTAAGACCCAGATGTCCCTCAAATGGCCAATAATAAACAATGCTTTTAAATCCATACTTTGGAAGACACCTGAACAGTCAATTTGAGCTCATGGGGATGTAGTGTATATCTTGGATTTTTTTTTAAAGAATTACAGTGAGAAAAGAATGTCAATCAAGTTTATTTACTGTATGATTTAACTTTAATAGCATTATTTAAAAGATGGTCCAGTAGAAGTGTAGAAAGCAGGGGAAGGAGAAAATGGACGTAGCTGTAAAAAGAAACCAAAGGGATCCTGTGCTTATTAGTATTAATGGTATTCATGCTAATATGCTTGTTGTGATATTTTGCTACAAATGTACAAAATGCTACTACTGGAAGAACTAGAAAACAGAATACATAGGATCACTCCATGTTACTTTTTCAAATGCATGAAAATCTATTACCTCAAAATAGAACAAAATTTTAATAAGTTTTATAAAACACTTTTCCAGTCAAACCGTGTGAGCTTTCTTTGCACATGAAATCAAACAAATGAAAACAAAACTTCAGGAATATATTTGGAAATTTAAACAATGTTTAGACATTTGTGTGTATTAGTGAATTATAAATATGTATGTTTGTTAGGTAGTTAGGATTTTGTGTTTAGAAACTTTCTATATATCTGAGGTTGAAAAGATTGTTCATCAGGTAAGAACAGATAATATTCTTCTAGAGGAACTGAGTTCAATTTCTATACTTCATCATAGCCAAAAGGCCAAGAAGCGATTGAGTTCAATTCCTACTGTCTATCACTCCAGCTGCCTGATCTGTCACTCTCTTCTCACAGTCACCCTCTTCTTGCATCCAAGGGTACATACATTCAGATGCAGAACCCATATACTATATTCACATTATTGAAAAAAATAAACAATTTAGATCTACAGGTACAAGTTGTCTCTCTATAAAAACGTAGATAAGTGATCACTTGTTGATTAAGTGAGAAGAGAGAAATAGTGAATAACTATGAACAGTTATTTTTTAAAAATTCAGGTTAACTGTAATGGTGGTTACAAAGTCCTGTGAACAAACTAAAAGCCATCAGTTTATGCACTTTAAGCTGGCATATTGCATGCTATTTGTATTGATCATCCATAAAGTTGTTATTCAAATGTTTGATTTTAACAAATTCATAAATATTAAGGTACACTTTCCAGTGGTTGGAGATATGCCTCTGTGGTGTTGTACATGCTCAGCATTTATAAGAAAAGCCCCTGGGTTTGATCTGCAGTATTCACTATATAATAATAATAATAATAATAATAATAATAATAATAATAATAATAATAAAGCATAGACTGCAAATAATTTGATAGGAAGAAAAGGGTAACAGAACAAAGAAAAATAAACTCTTAACAAAGATTGAAGCATTTGGCTGGGAATTTAAGATGTTGATATATATAGACTCACTATTTTTTGTAGTTAAAAACTTCATGGTAAAGAGATGAAATTTTCAGAAGGAAAACACTTAACTGCTAAAATTGAAAAGTTTTTAAAAGTACACACTGATTAGGCTTGGTTTTCTGGATAATCAGAACTGTCTTACACAAAATCAAGCACATATGAAACAAAACAGCAATTTAAAAAGAATATTGCTCATCAAGAGCAATTTCATCTCTGTTTCCTGTTAATATCACGGCAATTATAAGTTTACATAATTTGTTTTTCTAACCTCACAAATCTTCCTTCTTACCAAATATCCAATTTTGCAAAAATTCAAGCCAGCTCCTTGCATACATATCAATAAAACAGATGTGTTAGTGATGAACTTCATAATACTTGCATATTGAATTTAGTAAGCAAAGTGATAGATTAAAAATAAATGGGGAAGGAAGAGCTTTAGAAGTCAATATAATAGATGTGTATGATACACATGTAAAAATATGACAACTTATTGTTCTGTATACTTGTGTGTTCTGGTAAGAAAATATTTTATCAGTTTAAATAAGTTGTGCTGAATTTTTTTTTTCCTAAAAGACTACAGCGTCAACACAATCTCTTCTCCTTGTTGCTAGAGATATGTAGGGACACAGAGGCAAAGTACTCTGAAGCATTCAAATCTTCCTCTTTTTTTTAAACTTTTGTTCTTCTCTTGTACATCTCTACCTCAGTTTTGCCTTCCTGCACTACACCTAGCTAGTCCTTCCTCATACCTCCCCCCCCCCCCCCGCTTCCAGATGAATTCTTCTTCTGTTTCTCTTTTAAAAAATAAAAAAGAGCAGCTAGCCTAACAAGATATTGTAAGCCTGGGCACTGAACTCTCAAGAAAACTATGGTAACTAATCTATAATACTGAGGAGATTAATAAAAATAGTTATACTAAGGAAATAAATATACTAACAACACGAGGAAATGAGGCAAAGAAAGGATGCTGGTAGTGAAAATGCCAAGATTTTCCATTCAAAGACTTTGTTACATCATCATCATTATCATCATTTTGAATCTTATAGCAGAAAAGACATAATTCCATTTTAACAAAATTTGTATTTTTAGCTAAGAAACTTCATAACGTGAAGCCTCTATTTCCTGACCTCAAGTAAGGAAACATTGATACTAAAGAAGGCAACAAGATAATCCCTTAACTCAAAATAAATCATTTTCCATAAAAGAAATCAAATGAACATATTGGGATACACTGAGCATGTAGGTGTAGGGATGCACCTACAAAAAGAGGTTAATTTCTAGAAACAGTTTGTGTCAAAGTACAGTCATGATCATATCTTCCAGTTACCTTAAATTTTCAAGGAACACTACCCTTGTCAGTTTTGAAGTGGCAAACTCTTAGCAAAAGATTCTAAGATGAAAAGCTCCAAATAAACAAGCTATGGTATTTTCCAGATAAAAGGTACAGTAATTAACATTCAGTTGCCTCATTTGCTGACAGGAACCTTGGCAGTTCCTTGGGAGGTCTGGCCAGCAACTGATCAATGCAGATGTGGATTCATGGAGCCCAATCAGACTAAGCTCAAGGAACCTGGTGGGGGAGCTGGCAGAAGGACTGGAGAAACTGAAGGGGATTGTAACTTTTTAGGAAGAACAACATAGGCTGGCCTGACCACCCAGTTCTTCCAGAGTCTAGACCACCAACCAAGGAGTGTACAGGGAGGAATCCAGGACTCCAGATACATATGTACCAGAGGACGGCCTTACCTGACAGCAATGGGAGGGAAGTCCCAGGGAGGTTGGATGCCCCAGCATAGGGACAGGAGAGTGTGAGTAGGTGGGGGAGCACTCTTATACAGGCAAAAGGGAGGGGAGAGGGAGGATGTGGGATGGAGCAGGTGGAGGGTCAAAGGGGAATCAGGATATCATGGAATGGGTGGTTGGTGGAGGGGTAACCAGAAAGTGGGATATCATTTGAGATGTAAATGAATGAAATGATTAATAATAATAATAATAATAATAATAATAATAATAATAATAATAATATATTCTGTTGCCTCTTAGGTTAAAAAAATGCATGGTGTTGTGGAAACTTGGAGTTAACACAAGAAGTCAGGGTAGATGGTGTACACCCTTCTTCCTTCCCAAAGGATGGTTTGGGCTTCCCCTTTTGCTCCTACTGAGAAATTCCAAGAGGAAAACTTTGATAAATGAATTATTTACCTTTCTTCATAGTCATTTCAAACACTTTGTTATTCAATGTTTCAGGCTATCCACTGAAAATGTAACAAACAACAAAGGTCAATGCAGGAGGTACAACTTAAAGTAAAAAAAAAAAAATAAAAAGAAAAGAAAAAAAGAAAAAGTCAGCCTTGTTTCATACTATAGCACTGGCAACAATTATTTTAAAACATAAAAGTTTAAAAAGATACTTAGAGACAATGGATTTGGGTTTAATCGGAGTAGATGAAGTATCAGCAAACTGGCACAGTGGACTAGGCTAAGGATAATTTGGAGATTTCTGGACCCTTGTGCCCATTTTAACACATCTACTATAGTCAAAATTGAATGGGTAGCTTTAAACTCCTCTTATCGAATGGGCAATAAATTCTTTGACCTTGAATTAATCCCATGGAACATATTTATCAAAGTAGATAACTAAGCGATCAATGTATCTGTTGATGCACCTCAGATCCTAAATCACTCTACTTATGTAGCTATTTCAATGTGAAATACCTACATAAAATGAATCTTACCACTTTGATATGTTTTCAAACCATCTATATAAACATGATGTGCATTAATCCATAGACTAAGATACAATACTCTTTTTACCACACCATTCATTCTCCTTTGAGATATTTCTCTGATAATAGATATTCTAAGCTGCATCTTTTTGGAAGAGTAAAAATCAATACTGCAAGTTTGCTACTGATTGTTATTACAACAACTAAATTTTGTCAAAGAACAGAATATAAATAAATCATAGTTAATCATATATCGATAGAATTTCATATAGCCCATGGGGAAATGTCTCATGAGATCAATATGAGGTTGGCTTTAAAGTTTCATACCAGCATCTCCATATAGTACCACTTAGTCTTTCCAACTTGCTTTGAGACCATGACACGGTGATGTCCTTTAAGGACCTGGACTTCTACATTTAAAAATATACCAGCTAAACTTCCAAATGATAACATTCTATAAATTTGAAAATATTACATTTCAATACTATCTGGTCTGAGAATTCTATGACAGAAAATGTACTCCCTTTAAATGTCATAAAGCATTATCATTTGTATCTTCTATGTTTGCTAACATTTTCACCTGAAAATACCCATAAAAATATACTACTTGGGGCTGGAAAGACAGTTCAGGAATTAGGAGAATTCGATGGTTTCCCAGAGGACCAATATTGATTTCTAAGCATTCACATTGGGACCACTGAAGAATCGAACTTGAAGCCTTCTTTGGACTTCTGTGAGCATTAGCACATTCACGCACACTCAATGAACCCACACACATGTACATGCCCTGGCCTACACACACACACACACACACACACACACACATACACACACACACACACACATACACACAGAAA
>JADRCD010121370.1:0-15721 GCA_019843815.1 Montemys delectorum
CACACACACACACACACACACACACACACACACACACACACACACTTCACCCCACTGATCCCAGGGAAGAAGAGTCTATGACCAAGAATATCATTGTTTACCTGCCCCAGGAAAGAAAAGATGGCCAGCCCTGAGCAAGCACGAGACAGCTGTCCACCAGAACCTCATTCCCAGTGCCCTGACGGGATGCCCAGGGGTGGTAGAGAGTGAAAGCTAACAAGACAGAGTACAGGATTCAAATTCCAGCATTCCTGCTCCCAGGTGTTATGCTCCACAGCTGCCAGACAGGGGCTGAGCTCTGTCCCATAGCAGCCACCCAGGCCTGCCACTCTCCGCAGGACAGAAGCAGTTCTGTGTTTACCTTTGTCCTCCTCTGCTGGTGACCCACAGACAGCTCCCCAGGGCCGCTAGTGTCAGGTATCAAGGAAGCTAAAGCAAGCTCCCTGGAATCCATGTTTCTTTCTTCCTGGCTCCAGGACCCTGGACTTGCCAGGGCATCTCTGCACTGAGGAGGCAGAGTCCACAGGAAGGAGGGCAGAGCAGGAAGCGTGGCTATGTGATCATGCCTGAACAGGAAGCGAGCGCAACATTGCTCCCCTGCTCCCAAGCAACTGAGACAGCTGTTCTCCCCGGAGTCACACCCAAGTCATGGTAGTTTTTGGTTTCGTTTCGTTTTGTTTTGTTTGACTCCCCACTCCCCTCATGATTCTCTCTAACAAGGCTATAGCTCTGGATGGGGCGGTCGGCACAACCCCAGAGAAACCTCCTAAGAATTAAAGCCAAAGGTCACTGACTTTCTCCTTAGAAGTTGGGTGGGCTCCAGCACTGACTCCTCCTCTTAACTGTGTCCACGGGCAAGTCTTGACAGTGCTCTGAGCTTACATTCTGCCGGGGCAAAATGGAATATTGATCTTTCTCTAATTGTTCTACAAGAATCAGTTCTGCTGCTCAAAGAGCAGACGGACAGAGCAGCGTGCCTCGATGCCCGTGGCCCTCTCCGTAGGTCCTAACTGGCTCAATAAAAGCATAAAGAAAGAACGACATTTTATGCACCAGGACAGCCTGAGAATCAATTTACTCTGTGGCCAGTTTGCTCCACTGTCAGTCCGAGAAGTGTCTTCATGGTCAGGACAGGCTGCATAAACTATGTGTTCTGAGAGGTTGGGAGGGGACAGAAGCGGGCTTGATCAATGAAGACTGCGTAGGAGGTGAGGGGCAGGGTTCAAGTCCCCACACAAGACTCTGGGAAGCTGTGTCTGGAAAGGACACATGGAGATGAAGAATGTGAGAGGGGAAACTGCTGGGGACATGATTGTCACATGCACCTGAAGGCATCCAGCCCCAGATGAGACAATGCTGTCCAGGGAAAAGTGGGAACCACACCAGGCAAGAAAGAATAGCCTCAGTTCTCAGCCAGGAATTCACAGAGCCCAGGTCATTGTTCAACCTGATATTCCTCAGCGAGGGACACCTCCTGCAGGTACAGATAGCTGATGCTGGTGACAGGGAAAAAAGCCTACATGGTTGGGGCCTAAGGTGCAGGAGGGGTCAGCAGAAGAGAGCGGGATAGCCATACTCCTTCACACTGACTTCACAGTCATGGTCTCCTTTCTTCCTCACCCACTACCCGGCTTCCCTCTGTACTGTTTTCTTTTCTACTGCAACAACAGGTCTCATTAGCTATTAAAACCTTGCTGAAGCTGGGCAGTGGTGGCGCACGCCTTTAATCCCAGCACTTGGGAAGCAGAGGCAGGTGGATTTCTGAGTTCGAGGCCAGCCTGGACTACAGAGTGAGTTCCAGGACAGCCAGAACTACACAGAGAAACCCTGTCTCGAACAAACAAACAAACAAACAAACAGAAAACAAAACAAAAACAAAAACAAACAAAAACAAAGCCTTGCTGAGATTGTATCAGGTGACCCCTATCCAATTTAAAACTTCCCTGGTTCCCCCTGGACAAGCTCAAGGGCACCAGCATACAGGTGGACAGCATGCAGGGGCAAGAACAGCTGGGTGCTATATCAGGGAGGGTGCCAAGGTCCTGTGTCACTCCAATGGCTGTCTTGGGGAACTAACTTGCTTTCTACCCCACCCTTATCTTGCTTATTGTGGAGGACAGGATCCCTGAAGATCAGACATCCCTCTTCAGACAGACTATCTCAAATCAAATCTTAGAGGACTGTCAGGGTGACTGAGTGATGACCTTTGTATTCCTCTCCCTCTCCCTCCCTACCCCCCCCCCTCTCTCTCTCTCTCTCACACACACACACACACACACACACACACACGTGCATACATGAGCATACACACACAATGATAGTTGATTGTTACTAGGGTTAACAGCAGAAAAGAGCCATAGGAGGAAGAGATCTCGTTCAAATTTCTTGAACCCCCCCCCCTTCTATTCTGGAAAAATACATGCATAGTCCTTGACTCGCTAGTTTCTTCGCTTCTATTCTTTGCCAAAAGCAGTTTGACCAAGAGAACTGAGTAGGGGAATAGGTGTCCATGTAGAGAGGTCACAGTGGGGTTACTTTGGCTGTAAGCTAAGCAGGGAAGGGATCTTCTCAAGCTGCTAAGTGTTAGGTTTGAGCCAAGCAGACTTGGTGGTCCCACCATTTTACAGACACTAGCGGGCATCCCACAAAGGGGTACAGGGACAGGTCTGTGCTAGGCTCCCCGGAGCCTCCAGACTTCAGGTTATGGAAAATTCCAGATGTGGGGCCCCTTGCTATCTCTCTGGCTCCTAAAGCAGGTCTCTTAGTTGATTCTGATGCTGCTCCCTGATGCTACAAAGAGGCAAACAGCCTGTATACAATTGTTAGGCAACCTCCCTAGGTGGTCAAACTCCAGGAAAATGACAGGAACTAAGGAACCTCAGATATCAAAGATATCTGAGAGACCTCAGATATCAAAGGGCTAAGGTGCCCCCATCTCCCAGTGAAGGCACCCGAGGTGGCTTTTCTCTACAGTGACATCCCCTATCTGCTAGATTTCTCATTTGCCCACAGTGTAAGATGATCCCCAATGCCTCCCCTTCCCAGTTGCTTTAAAGCAGTCTCTCATATCTTCCCCAGTGCCCTGACATTTCTCCTGTTCCTTCTCTCTTCTTCTGGACCCCTGGCATGTCCTCGCTGGCATTAAATAAATCTTATTGCCTGAAGGAATGATCTTTGTCAGTGTCCTCTATCCTATTGGGGAGACCTTCTATAAAGACTTCCTGGAAGCAGAAACAGGTAGAGCAGGGATGGATTTCAGTTCGTGTCTATTGAAACTTCGAGTGCATGTGTACGTGCATTCGTGTGTGCATGCACGAGTATATGTGGGGTGGGGCATACACAGAGCGTGGAGTCCAAAGGTTGATGTCAGATGTCTTCCCCTCATTTTCCACCTTATTCTTTGAGTCAGGTTCTCTCACAGAATGTGGAGCTCCTCAGTTCCTCTAAGCTGGATGGTGTGTGGGTTCCAGGAATCCAGCAGTTCCTACCCTCTGCCTCAGCACCGGAGTTTCAGATGTGCACCTCCCACTGCTTCTGATGTTTACTCAGAACTGAGCCATCACCCCAGCTCCTCAGTGTGTCTTTAATTTAAGGACAACCACCACATTGTTGTCATCATCAGTGTCCCCTGCTTGCCCTTTGGAATGGGGACCCTCACAGCAAGTCCAGGCTACAGCATAGAGGGACTCTGATGACCATCTCCCTGCAGAACCCATCTCAGACCTAGGCATAGTCCACAGCTTCCCTCACTGCTGTCCCCTCAGCCTCCTGCTCTCTGCTGTTGTCATGCCAGCCCCATTCCCCTGGAGAAGGGAGCATGAATATCCTGGTTACCAGAAGGCACAGGAAAAGGGGAAACAAGGAAGTAGGACTGGCCACGTTCCTCCTCACCCGCTGACTTTCTTTGTTTTCTGCTGGGCCTTTCTCACTGAGCTTCATGGTCTTGGACTTCTGTTATTCCTAAGAGCAAAAGAAAGGATATCATTAGCCACCTGCTGTCAACGATGAGTGAATTAGTGGAGCTGGTAGTACCAGAGGTTACTCCAGCTATTCAGGAGACTGACTGAGATCACGAGTTCTAGGCCCTACTGGTCTGCACAGTGAGTCTGGCTTGGTGAGAACTTGTCCCAAAATAAAACTTTTTCTTAAAGGGGCTGGAGATGTAACTCAGTAGTAGAACACTTGCCTAGCATGTATGAAGTCCTGGGTTCAAGCCACAGTACCCAACGAACAAAAAAAGAGGAAGTTACAGGAGGTGTGCCAAAAGATGCTCTCAGGCAAAGACACCAGGATGAGATGTTGCAGTATCCTCACTTGACCCCAGATCCCCTGGGAGACCTGTTCTCCTCTGGCACATCTCCATTTAGGAAACATGAGACAGGGCAATGGCTCTGTTTCCCACACCTGCCTCCTAGCTTACAGAATGCAGGCTGTTTCCTGCAGCAGCCTCACTCAAAAGGTCATGCTCACAAAGGCACATGCTGGAAACACCAGACTGTCTCCAGAGGGTAAATGAAGCCAGTGGAAGTTGAGACAAAACGATAGGTCTCACCTGTCAAGTTAGCATCACCAAAGAAAAACCAAAAACCAAAAACCAAAAACCAAAAACAAAACAAAAAAAAAAAAAAAAACAACCCAACAACAACAACAAAACCCAAATCCCCTGGTAACAGAAGTGGCGAGCCTTCTAGAGTTTTGAAATGTTTTAAAGCTTCAGACCAATTTGTATGCTTTAGCTAAACTTGTCCCAGCATTTGTAAAATTGTATCCTGGGACAAGAAAAAAAATGAGCGCAAAGGTTTCAACCCAAAGCTATTCATTGCAACATTTTCCATGTTAGGAAATGGTATTTGCAATGGTGACTGTGTGGTGCATTGTGGGGTCTTGGCCTTGGTTGGCTTCATTTTCATTGCCAGTTAAAGAAGCAGGAGAAATTTCATACAAGGCAAACAGTGTCTGCCCATGAAGAAAGGCTTTTATTAGGGGCAAGAAAACACACACACAGAGCTGCACAGAGAGAGAGAGGAGGAGGACAAGGGGGGAAGGAAGGAGAAGGAGAGGGGGGGGGGAGAAAGGGGGAGAGAGAGAACGAGCACAAGGCACTCAAAAAGACCCTCTGTGAATCAGAGGGTGGACTCAGGAAGCCAAAACCCATTCTCTCCTTGAATATTAGGGCTTTAAGGGTCTTCAAATGGTCTTTCTCCTCTAACTCAGGGTTGGTCAGTTTGAACAAAGAAAAGGAAGTTGATAGGCCCAATCTTTTGAGCAAGCACGTTCTGAGCCTGCCTTGAAACCATCAGATTAGTACACAGGCGAGGAGGATCCCTGCTGGTCAGAGAAAAAGTCCACCAGGTCTTAAGGCAGCAGTTCTCAACCTGTGGGTCGGGAACCACTTGTGGGGAGCGGGGGGCAACACCTTCACAGGAGTCACCTAAGACTATTGGAAAACACAAATATTTACATTACAGGTGAGAATAGTAGCAAAATTGCAATTATGAAGTAGCAATTAAAATAATTTTATGGTTGGGGGGTCACCACAACATGAGGAACTGTATTAAAGGGTCGCAGCATTAGGAAGGTTGAGAAGCACTGCCTTAAGAGTTTTATTTCTGGTCGGGAGTATGAGGAAGAAATTGGAAAAATGCCATTTTTTAAAAACTGCTTGTGGCCCCTTTTTCTGTCTGTCTGTCTACTGGGGATCTGTCTAACTCCTAGTCCTAGAACAAGAAAAGTTTATATGTTACAGTTCATCCATAGTAGGAAGTGTGTGTGTGTGTGTGTGTGTGTGTGTGTGTGTGTGGTGTGTGGTGTGTGTGTGGTGTGTGTTCTCTCTGTGTACTACAAATACATGGTGTATAATGTGTCATGCACATTGTCTGTGCATATGTGTGGGTGTGTCTGTGCACATGCATGTACTCCGAGGCTAGAGGTCCATGTCGGGTGTCATCCTCAATCACTCTCCACCGTATTTTCTGAGACCAGCTTCACGGAGTCTGAAGCTCACAGATTTGACTGGTCTCGCTGTCCAACAAGTTCAGGGGTTTGCCCTGTCTCTGCCTCCCCTGTGCTCAGGTTATGGATGTTACTGCAATGTCCCAGGTCCTGGGGTTCCCAACTCAGGTCTTCATGCTTGCACATCAAGCACTCAACTGACTGAGCATCTTCCCAGCCCATAGAAGGTCTAATAGTCCTTTAAAAATGTTATCTCGGGTTGGAGCAGTGGCTCACTGGCTTGCTCTTGCAAAGACCCATGTTCAGTTCCTAGCATTCACCTAGGCAGCTCACAACTGCTTTTACTTACAGCTCTAAGACATCCAATACCCTCTTCTGGCCTCTGTAGCGACCCTGCACTCACAAACTCACAAACTCCTAGGCATAATTTAAAAAAAAAAAAATCTTATTTAAAAGCCTGTTGTCTAAGAACATATGGCAGGAAGAAATACTCAGAGCGAATTTACATTTGACGAGTGAAGAAAAATATATAGGTGAATATGTATTATTTGACATTAAAAACAGATGTACTGGTAATTAAAACTTTATATGTTAAAGCTTTGCATGTATGTAGGCTAGGTCTGTGTCCTCTTACTCAAATCCAAAGGCAGGGTTTGTGTGTGGAGTACTCAGAAAACACTAAGTGCCAGTATCGAAGTTCTGAGGGATGCAGTCCTGAGCCAAGCCACCTTCCCTCAAGCAGCGTCACAGAGCTGGCATTTGGGAAGAGGAGCCTCAGACTGCTCACAGGTGCATAGGAGGCAAGCGGCCAGCCAGGCACCAGGTGGAGACAGTGGAGGCAGGGCTGATACAGGGATAACAATGTACACAGGACTGCAGGGATGGGTGGGGAGTGGAGATGGGGCAGGGAGGATGAGCAGGGGTAGATACGTTTCATTTCGTGAACAGATGGGTCAGAAGCAGCAAAGTTGTAGTCTCCCTAACTCATGATACTATGCAATTTTAATCTTTTTTTGTTTTTTCTTCACTGAGAACTAAAAAAAAAAACTGTTAGCCTAATGTCTTAGTCAGGGTTTCTAGTCCTGCACAAACATCATGACCAAGAAGCAAGTTGGGGAGGAAATTCAGCTTACTTCCACACTGCTGTTGAACACCAGAAGAAGTCAGGACTGGAACTCAAGCAGGTCAGGAAGCAGGAGGTGATGCAGAGCCCATAGAGGGATGTTCCTGACTGGCTTGCTTCCCCTGGCTTGCTCAGCCTGCTCTCTTATAGAACCCAAGACTTCCAGCCCAGGGATGGCACCACCCACAAGGGGCCCTCCTCCCTTGATCACTAATTGAGAAAATGCCCCACAGCTGGATCTCATGGAGGCACTTCCCCAACTGAAGCTCCCTTCTCTGTGATAACTCCAGCCTGTGTCAAGTTGACACACAAAACTAGCCAGTACACCTAACGACACACTTTAGTTGCTTTAATTGTGTAATTGAAATACATATTTGTATTTCACAGGTCACAGTCCTGAAGCCAGGATGGATTCTGGAAGTTCTGATTCCAACGGCTTGTTCTCCCCCACTGAGCACAGGTCTTTCAAACCCTGGCTCTTGCTTAGTCACATAGAGACCAGCCCTCAGCTCCCCCAGGCTCTCGTGCTGCACACATTTCTGGCTGGTCAGGCCTTGTGCTGGAGTGGACAGAGAGGAACAGGCTAATAATACCTTCTGGAAAGTCAGGAAATGCTTGCTCTCCTTCAGACCCTCTGTTACCTGCTGCCTCCTCCTGGAAACCTGACCTGTGTCTTCCTGGTACCTCAGAGCAAAATTGTATCATTCCTTAAGAATCCAAGACACAGGGACAGCTCTCCCTTCCCTCTCTGTATGAGTGTGGTGTGTCCTCCTCTCTCTCTCTCCTCTCTCTCTCTCTCTCTCTCTCTCTCTCTCTCTCTCTCTCTCTCTCTCTCTCCCTTCTCTGTGTCCCCTCCTCTTCCCTTCCTCCCTCTCTCTGTGTATGTGTGTGTGTTATATGTACCTATCTGTATCAGTGTATGCATATGTATCTGTGTGTGTGTGTGTGTGTGTGTGTGTGTGTGTATACCTATGTGTATGTCAGTTCCCCTGTGTCTGTCTATCTGTGTCTATGGGTGTGGATGTCTCCTCATCAATGATGCTCCTCTGCGTGAGACAGCCCATTTTATATATCAATGAGGTTAGTCTATGGTGCTACTGGCTGGATATCTGCAGAACAATCCAGATGTTGCTGAAAAGGTGCTTTTTCAACTTAATCAACATTTGCCATCAGAGAACTTAAGTAAAGGTGATGGCCCTCTATGACGTAGGTGCCTTTCCTCAGAAACTTTCCAACTGTGAGAGAAAAACAAGGGAGCCCTGAAGAGGAAGGGAGTCCACCTCAGGACTACAACACAGGAGTTCTGCCAGGTTTCCAGTCTTGGAATGGAACTGCAACAATCAATATTGCTGGATTAAATATGTATCTGGCTATGTGGGTTTGGGGTTTGTCAGTTCCCAAACAATGTCGTGAAGCAGTTCCTTAGAGGAGTTAACCAGATAGAGCAGGGGTGTAAGCCTGGTGGGAAGGATGTCCTGCTGGTTCTGTTTCTCTGATGAACCCTGGCTGGTCCTCTCTTCCCCTTCTCAAACCAGAAGGTCACAGCCTCTTCCTCTCTGTCCACTCTGGCACAAGGCCTGACCAGCCAGAAATGTGTGCAGCCCGAGAGCCTGAGGAGCTGAGGGCTGGTCTCTGTATGACTAAGCAAGAGCCAGGGTTTGAAAGACCTGTGCTCAGTTGGGGAGAACAAGCCATTGGAACCAGAACTTCCAGAATCCACCCTGGCTTCGGGACTATGGCCTCTATGCTTCTCCCTTGTGATCACTGGATTGAGGGTGCTACATACAAAAAAAAAAAAAAAAGATCCTGGAGATGCCTGGCTAAGCTTTGGTGTCTGACTCTTTACTCCAGCTACACAAGATTCAAAAGTGTCTGATCTGGGACTGGGGAGGAGTGGAGGTGGTGGAGGGGAGGAGGAGTTCCACTTAGAAGCCAGGGGTGGAAGAGTGTGCCGTCAAAAGATGGACCACAGGAAAACCTTGGCAAGGGTTGCAGATTTGGAAGTGGGAAGATGGGCGACTGCTGTGAACGGCTTTTATGTTCTGAGACCACCTGCACCTCTCCCTGCTGTCCTGCACAGTCTGCCTCCCAACCCACTCTGTCTGCATTCCATCACCCAGTGATGTCAACATGAAAGCATGAAGCATGAAGCAAACAGTCAACCAAAGGGAAGGCAGGAACCGGCACGGGTGTGTGTCATGAAGTAGTCCCAGAGCAGCTTTACACTCAACCTCAGTGAGTTCACAGTGTCCACCATGGGCTTAAGTTTGGAAATAGATTAGAGAAAACGTGACCTTAGTTGTGGTCAGAGTGTAGCTCTGCACACACTAGGGTCATCTAGAAGTCAAGGTCAGAGTGTGCAGGCAGCAGCCGCGGGTGTGGAGGAAAGGGTGAGGACAGGGGTGGGTGGGATCAGAGAAAGTGCAGAGCCCATGTGACAGGTCCAGGAGAAAGGACCATGGACCCGGGAGGGTGGACAGATACTCAGCAAGTCCGAAACACTGAGGCTTTTGTGCTGTGAGGGACCAAGTAAGTGTTAGAATGGGATGAGGAATATATGCACTCTTCCTAGGAAAGATGCTATAAGCAGCCATACTCCTGGCCCTCTCTCAGGTAGGTCTAACCTTTGGTTCATGTACCCTAGAATAGCTATGAGTGTAGCCCACCACAAAACTGGAAACATACTTAAAATGTGATTTTTTTCTTTTTGTTTATTTTGTCTTTTTGTGAAGTCATGTTATTCTCGAGCATTAACTCTAGATGACAAATCTATGCTGTAGTGTCCTGGTTTGGGCATCTGTGCAGGATGGCCGTGAGGGATGAGTTGGGCTTCTTCCTCATTCACAGATGATTGGGATCATCTCCTGCTCCTCCTCAGCAAGGAACAGGAAGAAGACTGCTAAGTCAGCAAACCCACGGCCCGTGGAGAATGCAGCTGTAAGAGCTCCAGACTAGAGAGGTCTCACCCTCCAGAACCCACTACAGAGCCAAGGACATCTTTCCTCAGACCCAGTGTGTCCCAGGCCACATTGAGAGCTTATGCCTCAGGCAGCATGGACTCTGGAACCTGGGGTTCTAACTTCATTCTCTAACTGACACAGCTGGGTGGCTATCAGAGAATGATTTGGCTCCTCTGGGCCTCCATGGTCAAATGGAAAGGGCAACAAGGCCAACCTCCTGGGGCTGCTCTGAGGATCAGTTGAGCTCCTCACGGGATGTACTTAGTGCACAGCAAAGGTCGTGGAGCTAGAGTGATGAGGTGACACCCCACTGGGAAATCAAGCCTCTGCGGGCAGATACGGTGCTCCCTGTTTATGCAGGCTGTGTGGAATAGCTGATATCTTAGAGCCGGTTAAGGTGACTCACCATGTAAGTAAGTCCACTTGGTATTGATCTAGAGAACTCTGCATGCCCTCAGAACAACTACGTAAGACTTAAATAGAATAAGGAACAAGTAAAATCCATAAGATAAACACAACCTGTTTGGGGGACAATACTAAAGTACCAGATCCCTGCCCTCAGCCTGCAGTGACCAAACTGTCACTCAGGATAAAGCTATGCTAAGAGAACCCAAGAGGAGAGGTTAGCTCCCACAGAAGAATGCTCATCTCCAGTGGGGAATGGCCCAGACCCTTAAATGCCAGCAACCACTATGGCAGCCCATGCTTCTCTTCACAGACTTCCTCAAAATCTAACAGCTATGGGGTTAATAGCACAATGGAGTGAAACACCAGGACTCCTGCTCTGCAGTGTCACTGACCACTTCCTAGGCTGGTCCACTGTTAAATGTTTAGAAAAACACCAGCACTATCCTGCTGCCGCTGCTACCCCCCGACTACTAATGAAATCCTGCAGCCAATGCAGGGTTGACACCTGTTAGAAAGAAAGCAACTGCAACTCAAAGAAGTGGTCTCTCCCACACAGGTTGTCCCTGAGCCCCCAGAGAGCTGAAGCAAGACCCTCATCGGAGCCTGCACCAACTCCAAGACCAAATGTAAAAATAAAAAGTGCTTTCAGCAGTGCCAGGCCACAGAGACCAGCAGAAAGGGATGTGGACTTCTCTCCCTCACCTGGCCAGGCAACCTAGAGACCACCCTTCCTGGAAGTGCCTGTGTCACTGCCTTGCACACCATCCATTTGGGTATGTGGCTCTGCTGAGCTGAGGAGAGAGAGACAAGTGTTGGCTCTAACACTTGCAGCTCGAACAGAAAATCCTACCACAGTGAGATGGCCAAGTAGACACAGGAGCTTGCCACCAAGCCTGACAACCCGATTCCAATCCCCCAAACCTATATGGTGGAAGGAGAGTCCCAAAAACCAAGTTGTGAAAGTTGTCCTTTGACCTCCACATGCATACCCACAAACGCACACATAATGTAAAGAGAGAAAAACATGATACAAGTTCAAGGCTGGGCCTTGAACTCTCTCCCTAATTATCAGAGTTTGGCTGTGGCTTTATTCCTGGTATTCAATGTTCCCTTTAGCTTAGTTTCTGCCTTTACATGATGCTAACATGAATTCTAAAACAAGTACCTGGAAAAAAATGAATGTAGAACATAGGAGACTTTGAGAACAAGAGGGAGACAATAAGACAGAGGGGGTATGAAAGTTTGGAGAGGACAATTAAGAGGAGGAAGGAGAAAAACAGGAGGGAGGGACATAGGAATGTCTACAGCCATACCCACCCTCAACGCTTTTTCTATAGAAAGCTTGCCAGACATCACTAAATACTTTATCTGCATAGTCTCACTCAATCTTTACCAAACCCCTGCAAAGCTGGTTCTCAAATCCCTCCTTTGTCAAATCCTTGCTTCTGGTTGCTCTGGAAATTCCCATCAATGGCACAATCCTCCCAAAGCTGCCCAAAGTCAGCATGCACAAAGTTGGTAACTCACCTGTGCCCTGAGCCTCCTCGTCCACTCTAGTCTGAAGAACAAATGGACTATGCCTCGTAAATAGATCAGCTCCCAATGCAATCAGATAGAAACCTGGATGCTTATGAAATAAAACAGCATTAATGATTAAGCTGCATCCAGCTGTCATTGTAAACATTTTGGATGCCCATCATGATAAGCAATCAATGATTAATGGCCGAAGATGGGAGAGTGGCAAGCTGAACTGATTGAAAGCACGCCCAGGAGTATGTGGCAGCATGTGCTGGGGTGGAAATTCCAGGGCAGAGAACTCCAGAAAAAGCCATACCCAGACAAACCAGTGACCTTGGCAACCCCTCTCTGTGTGTCTTAACCAATCCCCTTAATAGACAGATGCCACCATGGGAGATTTAAACCCCCTGGCCATGGATCGGTCACAGCATGCTCACAAAGGACATGTAGGTGTCAATCCTGGAGCCCCCATGGGCAGTGGTAGGCAAGCACTTGCTGCTCAGACCCCTAGCAGAGGAAACTCAGCTGTGCCACCTGGGCAACACTACTACATCTGTGGTTATTGTTATTTTATGAATACTTGCTGCCATGGATTCCTAGCTGAAAAGTGACCTATACAGACCAATTCTTCTCTCTTCAGCACCTGGAGGTACCGGGCCTGGTGGAGAGACATGGAAGAAGAGGGTATCTGGATAGATGCTGGTCACCCTGAGTAATTCTTCTTTATTTTGAATTTTGTTCTTGTATCATTGGTAATTTTCAAAGGCTTATGTATTACACTGTGCTAGTCTGCTTTCTGTTGCTCTGATAAACACCATGGCCAAAAGCAACTTGGGAGAGAAAGCATTTATTTGATGTCCAGGTCACAATCCAATCATGGAGGGATGCCAGAACGGGAAATTTAAGCAGGGCCTTGAAGCGAAACCATGGTTACTGCCTTGCTTCCTGACTCACATTCAGATACGTTTCTCATCTATGCACTTAATGATCTGCATTTAACGAGCATCTACGGTATGATGCAAAGCCTCAGTAAGTGGTACGTGGTGGCTCCGTCTACAACCTACAGTTGTGGTTGAGAGTTCGACCGCTTGGCCGAGGTTGCAGGCTTTCAGGTTCAAGTTAGGGTGCAAAGTAAGATCCCTGTACTCTCCCTGCTTCCTCCATTGGTGCTCGTTCATGATGCACTGTGGGAAATCCATCAGCAGGCAGGTAGGCAGAAGCAGATGGGTGACTGGCCAGGGCTCAGACATCAGCGACCGCCATGGCTAATTTTATGTTAACACAAATTATAGTCATCTGAGAGGAAGAAACCTTGACTGAGAAAACGTCTCCATAAGATCCAGCTGAGGGAAGCCTATAGAGCATTGTTTTTGTATTGGTTATTGGTATGGGAGGGGCCAGCCCATTGTTGGTGGTGCCATCCCTGGGCTGGTGAAAGCAAGCTGAGCAAGCCATGAGGAGAAGCCACTATGCAGCGTTCGTCTATGGCCCCTGTCTCAGCTCTTGCCTCCAGCTTCCTGCTCTGTTTGAGTTCCTGCCCTCACTTGCTTCAGTGATGGGCTAGGGTGTGGAAGTATAATCTAAATAAACCCTCTCATCTGTAACTTGCCTTTGGCCATAGTATTTTACCACAGTTCTAGTAACCCCAATTAGGATAGTGACCTCCCAGAGACAGATGTCCTGTATCCAACAATCCCTCAGGTTTGAGGCAATCAACCACTTTTCTTATTCCTAGGACTTTCTAGAATCTTCCTTTTCCTAAAGTCTATGCACCCATGTCTCCTTCTGCCTCTTTCTCTATCAGATTTCTTTTTTTTTTAAGTTTTATTGCATTATAATGAGAAAAGTTACATGATTTCAATTTATCTGAATTTGTTAACATTTAAAAACATATTTTAAGTAAATAGAATTAAATCACATTCTTGTTTTCCTTTTGTACCCCAACTCCTCCCAGAGATTCCCCCTTCAATACCTACAATATCTTTTTTGTCATATTCTTTAAAATTTATAAAATATTATAACAATAAAAATGAGTATTATAAAAGTTGTTTGATATAGAACAACAATCAATTTAACAGTCTTATGTAGATGCTTGTCTACAGCAATGCTGAAAATACATACATTTTTCTCAATATAAATTTTAAATAACTCCAAACATATTAACTGTATATTTCAAAATAATACATCACTACTAATCTTTTCTTAAATGAACATAAATATATAAAGTGTTTTTGTTTGTTTGTTTGTTTGTTTTGTATTTAGTAGAGCTTAAAATCTTGGCTCTTACTGTGGTAACTTGATACAAGAGTTACAACCGTCAAGCAAAGCATTCAGTCTTTCTCTTTGTTGTTCTCTTACAAACCCCCTCCCAATTTAATTGTCTACATTTCTTTTGGGTATATAAATACTTTTAAAGTATGTAAGCTGTTCTGAAAACCATAGTATAGTATAAGAACATGAAATAAACAATACTACCAATAGAGAGGATGAGATAGGAGAAGCAAGATCTCAAGACCATTATGTTGTACACAGCAAGACACTGTCACGAACAAACAAGCTGAAAGTGTATATGAATTGTATAATATTGGACCTATTTCTCCAGTTACCAAATTAGAGAGACCATCGGATGACAGTCAATAAATTTCTAACTCCTCATATTTTTGGATTTCAATCAATTAGGGTATGTTGGTAATATTAATTTTCATATTAAGATATTAAGTAGACACAGGAACTCCGCCAGCAGAGTGGCCCAGGTTCCTTCCGGTCTCTCTGGGCTGGTGTCCTGAGTGGACCTTGGGCATAAGCTCTGCAGCCAGTCCCACAACACCCAGAGGAAGCTCCACTCCCAGGCACTCTGAAACTCTCAGGATCAGAGGTGAGGGGGACCCAACATCTGTCCCAACACCGGGAGTAACTGGGACCTGCGGGACCAGGCACACAGGAACTCCGCCAGCAGAGTGGCCCGGGTTCCTTCCAGTCTCTCTGGGCTGGTGTCCTGAGTGGACCTTGGGCACAAGCTCTACAGCCAGTCCCACAACACTCAGAGGAGACTGCTGCACTCCCAGGTGCTCTAACAAGCCCAAGATCACAGGATCCCAAAAATCACAGGATCACAGACTGCCTGACTCTGAGGAGTTCTGATACAACCAGGATCACAGGAAGACTGACTCCAGTCAGAATTAGCAAGGGCAGGTAGTCCTAGAGATAACTAGATGGGGGGGGGGAGGCAAAGGTAAGAAAATAAACAACCAACACAAACCAAGGTCACTTGGCATCATCAGAACCCAATTCTCCCACCATAGCCAGTCCTGGACACACCATCACACCAGAAACGCAAGATTCAGATATAAAATCACTTATCATAACGATGATACAGGACCTTAAGAAAGTCATAAATAGCACCCTCAAAGAAATACAGGAGAACACAGGTAAAGAGCTAGAAGCTCTTAAAGAGGAAACACAAAAATCCCTTAAAGAACTACAGGAAAACACAATCAAACAGGTGAAGGAAATGAGCAAAACCATCCAGAATCTAAAAATGGAAATAGAAACAGTAAAGAAATCAGAAAGAGAGAAAACCCTGAAAATACAAAACCTAGGAAAGAAATCAGGAGTCATAGATGCAAACATCACCAACAGAATACAGGAGATAGAAGAGAGAGTCTCAGGGGCAGAAGACATCATAGAAAACATTGACACAACAGTCAAAGAACATGCAAAAAGCAAAAAGCTCCTAACCCAAAACATCCAGGAAATCCAG